>DWPT01001886.1:0-17386 GCA_018251895.1 Agathymus mariae mariae | reverse complement strand
CGCACCTTCTTCTAATTTCCTGGCCGACAACGCGGCTGTCGGCTATTTGTAATATAAAAAAAAATGAGACTAGTAACGTTTACCATAATGTTCACAAAGTTGGGTGAAATTTACGAATGTAGATTTAACTGATGTGATAAACTTTGGACTTTACCCTGGACGATTATGAATGAAAAACCAAGTGGTACAATTGCCGATTATGATGATAATATTGTCCTCATTCATGTGTTCTTCAGCCGTACAGAGTATCATGAATGTGCACAGGACGTACATTCAGTATTCAGTAAATGATTTACGATCGTTCGTGTTATGACTGCAACTTAATATTATGTACGTGCGTTATGTTATGTCTAACAAGTTAGTGTCGAGTTTACGCACTGCGACATTGTTTATACGAGTTTACACGGTGACTCTGTAATCTTGCGTAGTAAACTCACTGGTGTAATCCGCGGTGAGATTATTATAATGTGAAGTATTTTGGTTATTTTAAATATAATTTTACCACTTCCTTACCGATTACTATACCGATTTGCAGTATCGGTAACGGGACATTCGATAGAACGTCTACAGTAAATAATAATACAACGTAACTTGAGCTTAGATTATCCAGTACTGAAGTGAGTCACGACCTTGATATTACATTTACGGCCAGACACGATAAGATACGGACTAACTCTACGGTAATAAGGTAACAGTGCAGTTACAGCCTAACTTTCATACAGTCGGCCGGCAGAGCGACGTACAAACGTAATCTTGCAGGACGCGCGGGGTGGGACGCGTTCCCGAATCCCTAGCAGCGTTTAGGGAAGACGGGATCCGTTAAAGTTACCACATAGCAAACTGTTACGTGGTAACCGTGGTATTTGAAATGTCTGGAAGGTGTAGGTTTTTCTTGATATCAAAACTAGAATAATTTAGAGTAGGTAGAATCTTTAACTGCGAAACAGCTTCGCTTTGAACACGACTAAGTGTATGGCATACCTTTAAAAACAGTTTATTGGGCCAACTGATTAATAATTAGCTAAATCGGTATAAGTCATATCATTTCAATTGGATTTTATTAATAATTTAGCCAATTAAACGACCATGTAAACAGGTCGTAGTGAACTCGCCGAGCGAAGGTTTTTCAATTCCCGGATTCGTTTAAGTCGATGGTTTACAACAGCACGCGGACCATCTGATTACATATCCGACGCCACCAATGGATGTCCGAAGCGACAAAAGCATCCTTGACGCGTTGTGGGATTAAAAGGAAGCGAGGGATATTTTTTTTTTTTTGTAAATAGCTCTTCGCGCCGCAATCGAAGCTCGTAAAAATATTTATTCGTTTTGCTTTTATTATTATTGTAAGCTTAATAATGTTTAACTGTTTCTTTTAAAGAGGTTCATATAAAAAATAAGGTTAATGACTCGTGCAACGTATTAGTTAAGGTGGCGGAGGCGTAATGTTGTTATGAGCTAAGAAAACATAGTCCTTCAAAGCACGAATTGTAACTGGGTCGGCGAATGGACCGGTCTAGGCTTCACGGGTAGACTAGACTAGGTTTGTCGAGCGGTATAATATTCCAGTTGTTATAAGTAATACCACGTGTAATAGAACATCAGCACCACCTAACCATCAAATTAATAATTAGCTACCATTGCTCCGTTGCTGTCGATATTTTACAACGAGGATTAATATGGTATTTTTCTGATTTATCAAATATGAACGATTATGAACTACGTATTTCAAATGCGGAATGTGGATTAATCTCGGTGTCGTATCGACTTGTACCTATCTCTGTTGAATAACAGAGGTCGGTAGCTACACTAATCAAGGGTATAAAAACCATTGTTCGGAATTTAATTAATTACATGTGATAATTAATTTCCATAACGCAGATAATTTGAAAAATTACGAGAAGAAGTGCGTGCAGGATTTGAACTCGGGTCTCCCGTGCGGCTGACATGCGTTCAAACCACTAAGCTGCCACTGCTGCTGAATGTAAAATATGTACCAGAAGATAAATTATCGTCTTACAAATACTTATTTGTGATTAACCAATTCGTATGTTACCAGTTGTTATAATTAGTTAACAACATAACATTAAAAAAACATTGGAACTCTATACGTTACGAACGCTTATAAATAATTTTGTGTTACACGTGTTAGCGGAATCGGTAGTATAATTATATAGCTTCTTAAGTATAGCGATTTCTGCCGAAACTTACCACGCGCCAGTTAGCTGGGTGTTTATGTCACTTCCGTCATAAACTACAAAGATGGCGCCCTCACTGTTTCTAAGGCTAACGACCTTAACGTTTACGACAAAACGCGTTTTTTCTAAATTTAAAAAGCATTCCGATCTCCGACGTATTTTCCGTTGATAACCAGTTAGCTAAACCTTCAAACTGTTCACTCGATACGGGACCACATCCTCGCAGACTCCAAAATTCTACTACAGTAGTTGTTTAGAGCAATTATAACTAAAACTCTCATATCAGTAAGTTTCTTTTTAAGTAAAAATCCTATAAATATCTCTGTTACAATAAAGGCATATCCTAGATGGAAGCTGGAGACTCGCTCATTACTTGTTTTGTTTAACAGAAACGTCATACCTATTATATAATTACAAGTGCTTTGTATTAATGAACCAGTCGCTTCCTTATTATTGAGGAATTATGCAAACTATTTTGTTGCCCATTGCAAGACTTCAAGGTAAGTGAGGCTTTCCAAAGAAATAATTTTTATTTAATAGTTTTACCTAATATTTGTTTTTACTCACTAACTACTCAACAACAATATCACAGTTCAGTAAGCCGGGTTGCCGTTGTAAGGTGCATCCAGATGAGGTAATACAAATCAGACGAAACATTTTTCAACGATCTAAAATAAATTATGTGAAAATAAAAAAACAACGGATGGTTTGCAATTAAAAATTTTAAAATTGTTTCTTCGTGTCTTAAAAATAAAAACACTTTAATTATCGTATTCTTAAATATTTTTTTCTTACTTAATATGTATATGTACGTATGAAACTCGTAATATTGGAATCAGAAATCATTACCATTATCCCGTCTACTACCAAAAGTTTTTGGACCTGATTCGGATAATCGAGTTAGGCGTTGCATCCAATGCAAGCATTATAAATCCATAGGAATTTATTACGACCTCATTTCAGCTAGTCTACAAACCTAACGCAGAGGTTGAAATGAGAATTTACATTAAGAGTTAAATGTAACAACTTATTGAAACGTTTTTATAAAAGTAGCCTACCTACTAGCATTCGGGCCGTGTGATGATCAGTAATCACCGTGTACTCCCGACCAAAGGCATCACGGTGTTGCCGGCCACGATGATAGCGGGCTTTCGCTTATTACTGGATAAAAGACATTGTAATTTTAAGTCTTAAAATACTTTTACCCACTAATTTTAAAATGTAGGTCATAGTTAGCCCCTTAGATAAAGAACCCTACTAGAGATTAATTTGGGTTGATGGACGGACAAAGCCTTTTATACATCGAATTCCTCTTGCGCAATCTATATAATTATTCTTGAAGGAGACAGTTGAAAATTTGTATCACATACTCTTATTGAGTCTATTCAATAACTACTCATTCGTATCTCATTCTAAAATCAGACTTATATTAATAATATCTGATATATATAATAATATCTGATTCTAAAATAATACTAATCTTAGAAAATAAAATGTTTGATAATTTAATTACGTCATTTTCCAGTGATAGGGTTCATAATGAGAAACAACTATTTAAATCATTTTGCAGGCAGTCGGCAGTTCCCAGCCTGTTTCGTCGAATCGTGCGCTTTCTCCTACCCTCTGACTCGACCTTTTGCATCGCCATTCACACCAATGATACCTTTAACGCATCGGACCTAATCACCATAATTCTATCGCATCTACAAATGTCGACGCCGCGTTCGTAGACATAAATTACTATAGACGTATGATACGTGGTCATGTATGAGACAAAAGAAACCACATATTTGCTATAACGTTATTATATTTATGGTTATTTATGACATAAACTTACACCTGCTTATAGAAACTTTACAAGTCCTTTCGGTAAAACTTCTATCTTGGTTTTTGAAATGTTTAACAAATAAAAAAGCGAAGTTGTGAAAAAACTTGATAAAACTTTCCGATTTGATTGAAATTTAAATACGATAAACACAGAGTTGATTTAAAATTGTTTTATACAGACCCAGAGAATTCCAACAATAAGGAATCGATGAAGCAAGGAGCATCATGATCAGGGGAGTTTACCTTGTACTCAAATATAGATTTGATAAACTTTGTCTCATTTAAATGGATAGAGAAGGTAGTTATTAAATGGTCGGGAAATGGAGGGGGTAGTTGGCAAGCGGGGAGTCGTATGATGAACAATTCAGACTTGCGAAGGACATGGTGTGTGTCGGACGTGTGCTTGCGCCTGTAGCTGTACGTAGTAGTGTGGCCGTGTTCGATAGCTCCCAGTGTCTTAGTGTGAATATTACAACGGTAGTCCGTTAGGAAGTAACAGACCCAATCACACTCGAGTTTTATTATAAACCAATTAATGTAAGTACTGTGTGATTCAATTATAACTCGATTAGGTTTCAGTTGGTCAATTAAGTTTTGAAAATGTCGTGTGTGACCTATTTTCTTCGTTTATGTGTTGCATTTTGGAGCTTGCTGATTAAGAAACATTTTACCTATTGCAATAGGTACACCAAAACATAATGTTATTTAATGAATTTGATCATTTTAACTTTTGTTATTTATCTTAGGGTTTTTCATTATATATGCGGTGATCTGAGAGGTAGTTTGAGATGTTTTGATTATTTTAGACTAACAAATACACGATCAATTACCGCTATAATCTCCGTAACAAACCCTAGCATTATCAAAATTATTTTTCGTTAAAATTGCCCATATAAACCATAAACAGAATATAATATTGTATGTTAATTGATTATTCTGTGAATGTGCATTTCTCTGAACGATTTATTCCACCGCTATTGTTATCAGCAGCTTATGTTCTAGTAAATGCGATACGAATTTTATAATTTGATACATTACATTAAAGATACACATTACGGCCGCGGCGTTGCTTGTTCGCGGAAGCTAATGGTGACTTTTCTGAGCAATATCGCTTTTTTGTGTTATAATAATGTGATTGTTTAATTTATTTATTTTAATTTCATATATATATAATTGTCATTTTAATATGACTTATAAATTACTAGCAGCCCCCTACGACTTTCTTCGGGTTGAACAATTAATTATATATACGTTATTTTATTTATTTGTGTTTTGCCTAGAATAGATATAATTAGGTTTACTGGTATTTTACCATCTGCACAACAATATGTTGTGTTACAACATAGCAATTTTCACTAAGATCGGTCTAGCCGTTCTTGATTTTTTGCGTTACAAGTTACTTTATTTAATAACGCAAGGCGTGACGCTTTGCGAACGAATTGTTATTTGATGTAACTCATCTACCCTAACATCTATCTAATTTGATTACTTACATGAAATTTAAAGACACATACATAACTGGACACACACAATGTATCTTTATGATATATGATTTGGACGCTAAACTGTAAATACTTGTAACTTAACCTTGTAACCTTAATAAGTTGTTTGCATAAACACGTTTTTGACAAATTTTTGAAATACAAGAAATGAAGAGATAAATGTAAAAATATTTATTATTATATTACACCATTTGGCACGCAAGAGCGAACGAGAGGGAATATTACAATTCGTCTAAAATATTATCTGTCTGCCCGTACTGTCTAATATAATTCAGTTATTTATAGTCTATTATGTTTATAATACAGAATCAAGCAAATTTCTTGGCGCCACGATCGCGTCGCGGCTCGTGGGCTTTTTAATGAACACAAAATATTTGATTTATTTTTACTGAGATTCACTCAACATACGTTTGTTTTAATATCAACCTGTACGCTTAACATGCAGCCAAATCATAACGATATATTTTTTTAAAGAAATTGCACTCCATGGGCTTCTGTAAGCTATTGTATAACAATTTCTACATCTACTCTATTAAAATATATATCTTCTTGTGTGGACTTGCACGTTCAAAGTCAATGTTTAATGTCAATCAAATTTATATGACCGTTTGCGATACTTAATACCCTCTACGGGTAATAAAATATCACTTACCTGTTTTTCTATATAAATGATACATGGTATAAATCTATAAGGTAATGCACATGGATAAGAGAACTGGAAAACATTGAAGAGCATATTTAAGTAAAGATGTAGATTTTGAATCAATCGTAAACTGAATTAACTAATCAGAATTGAGGTAGCTCCGGAGATGGATGGATGACCACCAGTTGTACAATTTGATGAACGCTTTCCTGCTGCGGAGAGTAGACTCTATAGTAGAAACTATTGTTCTTTATATATTTCCAACCTAGATTTTAGCAGCTTCATGGAGTATGCTTTATGTATCAATTACTTAGAGAAACAAAAAAGAAAGAACAAAACCTAGCTTTATGTTCGTCTCTGGTTTCGATATAAACATACTTATAATTTCAAATATTGATAAAGATATACTTTTATTTTCCCGCATATATTTATTTTTTTGCTACATAATTACTTTTGCCAATTTATACGTAAAAATACTTTATAACATTTCTATGGCAGTTAGTCACAATTATCTGTTGATTCGTTTATGGAACGTCGATGACGCTATCGGACCTAATTCTTCCCGCCATCGCGCCGCGCGACGCAGTGTACACTTGAAATATGGTGCACATAATTAACTGTTTAAGTTCTCAAAGAATATACACTGTCGCAGTAACTCATGTCGATTGATAATATAACACGTTTTCTTACGAGAGAGCTCTATGGAAGCTATTGATAAATTTAATAGCTTTTAACTTAGAAGACTCAAGGCCATTAAATATCTCAAGCAAACACATTTTGGGTCCTCCGACTGTAGTTAATAAAACAAATCTAGTAGTAGTTTGAGCTTTAAAAATATTGTAAAACTTACACTCAAATTAGAAGTAAAAGTTGTAAGTAAACTTTTATATTTATAATCTTAAACAAAGTAATTGTTTTTTATTTATTTGCTATATTTGTAGCAATTGTATTAATAATACAAAAGTTAAGGTTGTGTGATGTTCCGAACCACATACAGCATGTAAATAAACAAAAGGTTTAACCAGCCACTGATTTTAACTCGTAGTTAACTGATTCTCACTATGTGACAATGCTTAATTTTGATTGAACAACAAAACTAGGTCAAAAAAATATACAGAGCAAAACAACAGAGAATTTAGATCAGAACTAAAATACTAACTACATAATATATGCTCGTAAAAGTCAGTCAAGTTTGTGAAATGACTAGAATGATCGCATCGTAGTATGTTCCAATATAATGTGTTCACTGAAGGCAAATTTGATTGTGCAACATTTGAAGTGCATAAGGTTTCGTAAAATGGAGCTTCGTTGTTCAAATAATGAACAATCCCTAGCATTTGGTCGGATGCCAATTCACAAAGATATATTATTTACGAAATTCGGTACAGCTTATGAATACAGAATGGTTTTTTTATTAGCACTTCAGATTTGGACGGTCAAGATGCGATTTATTTTTTGGTAGGTGATGGAAAGTAAAATTATGAGATGTATTTTTTATATTCCGATTTTATCGCCATGGCCATCCAAATTACAAAAAAAGTTTATCCCACAT
Organism: Agathymus mariae mariae; assembly: GCA_018251895.1. Classification (NCBI taxonomy): domain Eukaryota; kingdom Metazoa; phylum Arthropoda; class Insecta; order Lepidoptera; family Hesperiidae; genus Agathymus; species Agathymus mariae. The sequence continues at coordinate 9,664 of DWPT01001886.1, read as the reverse complement.
AAGTACATTAAACACGTATTTTTTGCTTGTCTCGTTACACAAAATAATATTGGAATATGACACCGTGAAAACTGACAAAATAAAAAAAAAATCGTTAAAATGACTCCGCGCACTCTCTGCGAGGGTTCTGTGTTGCCATACTGATCACGCACTGTTTGCCAGTCTTCAATATAAGATGTTCAATTATCCATTTGCTATTTTATTTTCTAACATAAAATTAATATTTTAAATCTGTATAATTATAATATATCTGTAAACACTTTAAAGATATAACATTATTTTAATAGTAGTAACTTCCAATACTATATATATAAGACTCACCGCGCGGCAACAACAACAGTCGAATTCAAATGGCTCATGCCTCAATTAAATATTGTTGATTGTGTAAACGAAGCTCTTAATTAATGTATCATCTAAATAACATATCTGACCTTCAATGTAAGTTTAATTGTTATCTGTGATATGCTCGAGGCCTACAAATGTGATCCGCGGCATTGTCGTCTAAAGCATCCCGCTAATGTCTTAACCATATATGTTAGCATCCATTGTAAAAACATAATTTCATAACCATCCAAACCGATATCAAACAATAAACAATCAAGCTATCTTTGCCAAATAGTCTCTCAAACTTCAACCACTACTGCGGAATATCGATTGAAAATATTATAAATTGTGTGCGTGGTGTGTGTATGCGTGAGTGTTTGAGTGCGCGCGCGTGTGTGTGTATTACATAGAACTTAGACGTTATGTCATGTTGCTGTCATGGTTACGAACCAATCAATACTCTGAAGAGGAATTATTCAATTCTGCGCGCGAAATCACCAGTCAAATTTAGTAAGTGATGTTATTAGGCACTGATAATACAAATACAAATCGCTATATCTCTATCAGCGGCTGAGTTGGCCGTGAGCCAGGAAGAGGCGCAGTTTATTAGTAATGATGATTCAAAGGATTCGCCTTTGATATACATATAGCCAAATAAAAATTTCTTCCGTTTTTGGCAAACTGCAATTCATGTTGCATCTTATCTTGATTGAAAAGCGAATATAATATATTAAGTTAGTTAGTAAGGATTACTAACCAGTCCTAATAATACCAAAACAATGTTAGATAGTAATTACCTTATATTAACTGTTTAATTAATTCCATATAACGGTTCTTACTTAGATATCTCACCTTCTATAATAAATTTGTATCAACTATTCCGCGGAAACAAACCTAGTCTTCAGTATAAAAAGTATCCTAGAAATAGAATAGAAATTCTAATAGAAATGACTCAATTGGAATTAAATATAATAATCTTCCAAGGCGTCCTAATAAATTTACTGAACCAGATTAACGAGCTAAAATCATTTACTTATATTCCCCGGTCAGACTTGACTGTTTTAAGGATTTTATAATGGATAGATGTTATTAATAACTTCATTAGAGACTTGAAAAAGTTTCTTACGAAACGTTTTATGGAGATTTAAAGCACAGATTCGTTCCAGTAGAGTTTTATTATTTGTATTAATTAATTAAATGCAAACATCCGGGCTAACGCAATGGATTTGTTCGTGATTCAGTGTGTTGACCAGCCGGCATACAAGGACTTCATTAACGACAAAACTAAAAAGGATCACTCAATGACGCATGCGTTAATTATATACTGCGAGTGTTTATTTTGATACTTGGGGCTCAATACATCTTTGAATCCAAGCCAACCTCCCCTGTTCGTGGTTCACTCTACTGAACAACGTCCAAGCAAACACACAGGAAGTGTAACAGGAAGAATTGCTTACCGCTTAGTTTCACTATTTTCACCCTCGTGCATGGGGGTTATTTAGCGCAGCAAACTTCATAGAATTAATAGGTTACGTATAAAGTTAGTCGACCTACTGCATAAAATATGGCCTATTTCAAAGTCATACAACTTAAATAGGACTGTGGATACAGCGTAAGACATCCAAAAATAATCGATTTGTTTACAGACACTACATGACTGTACAATGAGTTTATTCTTAAAAATCAGGCGTACGTTTATGTGCTATCAGGTCTGTCAGCAGTTGCGCCGATGGCCCTGAGTCGTTGCAGAGTGCACAGAAATAGCTTCCCTTCCCGCCCCCATACCCCTTTCTCGTCTTTTCACGACTTATCCTGCTCAGTTTTTGCGACACCACGTTTAACGGGTTAAAATATCACGGCATTTTCATGAATTGGGTGTTGAAATACCTACCCACTGTAAACTAAAAATCTCTGAAACAATGTTATTAAGAAACACTTCAGTTGGTCCTCAGTGACCCATAGTATAACATATATTGATATGTATATAAAGTCGAAACTGTGAATACACTACTTACTATGAACGTATAAAATGTATTTACTCGTTGGTGTTCTGTTATCTGTAAACTCATGATTAAGTTAATCGATTTCTAAAAAATATTATTGTCTATTCATATTTATTTTTTAATAGTTTTAGAGGATTATTTTCGGCTCGATATATAAGTTTCTACAACGTTAAGCGTTAGTACATTTAGATATTTCTTTTGATAACTGTAAAAGAAATTACCCAAACATTCACTATCAAGTCAATCTTATTAGGTACTGAATCTCGGTCAAAACGACATACATTCATATAACAACACTACTTAAACATCCTCACACATTCGCGTCACGAATCTCAAATCGTGGTTAAAGTACCGATCAGCTGTTAGTTCATAGAGTGGCGTGTGATCAGACGATCAATCTTCTTGCGATACCATAGCATTCTCCACAGACATGCATACCTGATAATAATGCGCAACAAACAGCCTCCATTTGGAATTCCGTACCATTGTACAATTTGATCCAATACACAGATACTCCAACATTAAGAATGGTTCTAGATTTAATATATTTTTCAAATTTACTATAGCTGAGTTATTGTCATGTCGTTATGTGCTTCGATACGATATGGGCAAGAAGAACGAAAGAGTAATAAGTTACAAATTGAAGAACTTAACAAGATGGACAACTTGGGTTCAATTGTCATGCCTCAAAAAAGAGATTGAGAATAGTTTAAGGATGACCAGGATTGTTTGGAAAGATTTTCCGTGAACGGGAGTGTCTTACCGAGTAATAATTTTCTATTTAACTTTTATTGCTGAACATTTTCAGTCGAGTTTGCAAAGATACTCATTGGTTTTTACTCGCTAATAAATGCTAACCTGATTATAACTTTACAATCATCAATACTTAATCAATTTCTGATAAGATACGAGTGAAGGTTGAAAATAATTAATGAATAAGTCGTGTCTGAATATTAAATTGTGCAGATATTCGTTTACGAAGAGAGGCATTATAGGCAACAATAGTTTTGAAAAAGATATAGAGTTTAAAGATAGTCTGTTAATGATAAACATTGCAATTCGTATCATCGTCTCGAATTAAAAGGATTGTCTGGAAATCTCTAATCTGGCAATGTAATTGAGTAAAATGATACTGCATTCTGTAGATGAAGACTCTCAAATACCAGTCCCAAAGTTATTGATACATTTGAGGTCTAAAAGGCTCCTCAAAGCTAAAAATACAAAGATGCTTAAAGCAATTACACAATTATCTACCTGTGGTCACAGTCCCTTCGTTAAGCGAATTGGATAGGACTTTTACTTACTGTACCTATTATGTATGCTAGCAGTATATTAAGCTTCATACGTAAGAGTTAATTTATGCGAAACTTTTGGTTTAAAAATTGCATAAATTCTCAAAATTTTGACTCTTCCAAAAAATTTTGGGAAATGTTTTGAATTGTCACTTGTTATTTCTACTCAAGGGTATTTTGAGCTTCGAATCTACTGAATAAAGATTTTTATACAACCTCTGACATTTTCCCTATCTGCGTATTTCAAACAGCCTCTGTGCCAACGAAACCTAAGAATCTTCATTCAAGGATTGAGATTTTCTAAATTTATCAGTGGAAACGAAGTTCCCTTTGACTATAAAATTATGCACTTCTTTCAATTTAAACTCTAACGAGTTTCTATCAAAGTCCATTAAGTATGATGTAGTTACTAAGCAATAGAGAAGATATCATTGTTTTGCTATACGATTTCATTCAACCACGTAATCAATTCAAGCGCAAAGACGAGCTAACCATCTATGGGTCCTGTGCCATGTAACTATGTAAAGACACGCTATAAATATTACTAGTCAATATTACTAGCAGATTACATCACAATCATCAAAAACAACCTGATCTTATCGGAAGTAATCCTGCTGTAAAGTCAAACAACAGGCTCACTGAACGAACAAACGCCAAGACATGTTTACAAAGGTGACAAGATAGTAGACTTGTTTGCGTGTTGCATTTGAGGAAGATTTAGAATCTCAACTGGTGTCACTTGTTGACTATGATATAGAACATTCGTGCGAGCACAGGCACAACATGAATAAATAAATGTTTGCACACTCACACCCCCGCACTAGGATTTCCTGTGTTGCGGGTGGCACGGACATACACAAATATGACATTACAAATATCCATGACCCGAGAATAACCATATATCTGTCCGGCCGGGAATCGAACCTAGTATCCCTCGCTCGGCGAGCAGGGTCACTACGAACCGGGCTATTTATCTACTTTGCATTAATCCGCTAGCACAATGTATTATCGTTATCATATATTACTACTTTCGTAGACCTTAGACATTTGATGTGCGAACCGGGTACCACTTGCCTTCCCTCAAGGAAACATTATTTTATAAATAACTATAATAGTTCCGCCACGCTGTAACCTAGTTATTAATAACCATGACAACGAATGTTTCGTTCTCTGGTCATGGTTGTTTTATGTTTTGTTATTGTATATGTCCATGTCACCTGCGACACAGAGAATCCTAATGCGGGGATGGCTATATGTGAACGTTTATCTACTAAATATTAAGTAAAAAGGTTCTACGATTGTAACCCCAAAGCGAGCGCCTGCAGTAGCATCGGGGTCAGGTTTTGTATAATCAAGTCGCTCACTGGTTATCCAAATTTTTTTATAGTGAAACGCATAACTGTAAGTGTGGGTTAACGTATTTAATGACGTTAAATGTTAAAAATCTCCAGCAGAGATAAACACGCACCAAATCTTTAGGATAATAGAATCGTTACGTGACCCGCATAAAGTTAATTGAAATTTAATAAAACTAAGCGTTCGAAGAACGGCTTATTAGTATAATTTCTCAAGCGGGGTTAAAATAGATTTTCAGAACTCGGACTCATTTTTAATTCACAGCTCCTTGTTCTTAAAAATCAACAAACGTTGTTCAAGTTGAATCGAAATTAGCTCTTTTATCCATATTCGTTTGACTTGATCACTATTACAGAACACAATGTACAAAGATATTTCTTGTGAAAACATTTGTAAATGTAGAATTAACGTTATCTTTATTCAGTGTGTTACTAATAAACACGTTACGCAAGTGTATGCAGAACAGTGCGGTGGAAAGTGCAATATACGGTCATTATATTTATGTATCGTGGTCGGGACGAGCTTACGCGATCCAAGCGGAAGAAACAGTTGCGGCGTCTCTTACGTGTGGTGATACTTAATAGGTGCTAGAATTATTGTTTGAGGATTTGGACACGGTTTGCGTCGTCATTCGTTATTCCTGCAATGGACTGGAATAGCTTTCCCGTTTTGGTATTCCCGGCAATTTATGATGTGGGGGTCTTCGAGGAGAGTGAATAGGACTTTATGAGTTAATGCGTTCAAACCTACTTCACTACTAACCATCTGGCGGGATTGTCAACTTATTTTATGTTAAAAAAACTAAGAAAAGTGAATGAGCAATATTTGCGACGGCACTGAAAGAAACTTCGCAAAGACAGCGGTCAGTGCGAACTACAACACCAAGGAGAGCCTCTTTATTGTACACAAAGTAGTATATGCAAATATTGGGAAAGAATATTTAAACGCGACAGTCGGTGTTATCACATAAGTACCGATCTCTTGCAGACATATTAATCTGTCGCTGTAAATAAAGTAATAAAACAGGGTAGTGCACGATTATAAAAAAATATTGTATTTGTCAGCATTGCTGAATTTGCGTCCCCTCTCAACATTTAAGGGGTTAAAGCCATATTCCGCCACGTGGGACACAGACTTCACTAAGTTTTAAGATCATTATGGGTGATCTTTCAAGTGTGCGGGTTTTCTTAAAATGTTGTTCCACGGCGAAGTAAGTGATAATTACAAATGTAATACGCAATTAATTTAGAATATTAGACATGCGTACAGGGTTCGAACTCGAGTCTCTTGAGACATGGAGGTCATATTAAAACCGTCAATTGATATAATCCGGGCTATCCAGTATACATGGGTTGATTGATGCGAAATATACTCTGCCGTTGACACTTCTTTCGAGACAGGCTTTCATTCTTTCAAATTACATGTTTAAATCCTCGTATTTCATTCCAAGGCTGCCGTTAGGTTGCGCGGTCGTTACCAACGAATCGGGCTGTAAGCCTTTTGTTCGCGCTTTCGTAAGCGAGATGAAGCAAACGCAAGTAAAGTCTTCGCATGAATTGTGCACCTTCAATAAGGTATCGATAAACCTGAAACCGCAGCGAGTTTCATTAATCTCAGGATTTTTTGCTGTAGATACATTTTTTTATTACGCGTATACTCAATGTTCACGTCACGCTCAGAGCGGGGAAGTCCCACTTTTAAAGTAGTGTCCCGCTGTCCCCAGAATACAAAAAATATTCAGCTTTGATAAAATAGAGGCGCAACAGGCAGTAAAATTTGTTGCCTCGTATGATTATGTGATTTGTAGGTTTTCCTATATTTAACAAAAATATCTTGTGACACAAACAAAAAACCAGTCCGCTGGACCAGAGTATAATTTTTGAATAATAAGCAAAGTCGTCCTGTTCTGAGAGTAAAGAAATGGTCACGTTATAAGTACTACAACACTTAATGATTTTCATATTGTGGACATTTATTTTTTATACGTAACGTGCACTTGTAATATGTTAAATGTTACCCAAGTTGACCGCCCCATGAATGTACCACGGTTTTATGTTTTGACAGGAAATGTACACGTTCGACGCTTCTGGTACGACGTGAGTCACCAGATTCTTCGCTCACAGCTTCAGTCGACACTCAGCTAACGAGTAAGTATCTTAATCACGCTACGAGTACATCATACTTTAGCTCCACCTGCTCATATTAGAGGATTTGTTTAATCTGTTTATCATTTATTTATGAAGCGTGTGCGTCGTGGCCTGTCGATCAAAAGCACCGTGCCGTTGTTGGTTCTATCTACTAACTATGATGTGGCCTATGTTCATGTTTTGCCCTAAATATTTTTAAATATTCGCATTTACTTCGAAAAATAGTTATTGTTAAAAACTGATTTAACAGTATTTAAGCCTCTGTACGACAGTGGAGCCGCGTAGGTTATCGGTAATATGAAATCGTGAGAACCCGATGTAGTTAAAAAGGGGATACCCGAGTCTTACAGAGGGCCTGGGTGTCTTTTTATTTTGGGTTTCTCAAATGGTTTGATTCACATTTCAACTATGGCATCGGTTTTTTCTATTCACTGCTACTATTCGACTATGGGACAGCGGAAAGGATGAATAAACTCATTAATTGGTCGCTTGTAATTTATATATTTAAACGGTTAATTGAACAGTACGTGTTAATTGGACAATATTTTAATTGAAAGAATTCCCTCTAACAAACAAAAGTTATCAGTACTTAACTAAGGATTGTGCGATTTAATCAGATGTTTAATTCAAATATATCTGAAACGTCATATATTTGCAAAATTACCTTGTTAATAATCATACAAAGAAATTTTCAAATAAAGGATAAACCAGTCCAGATGGCGAAGACATACAAAAACATATAACTAACAGCTTAGAGGGGTATGCTCGAGGCATTATGATTTAGATAAGAGAAGAAACGGTGTATTACAAAAGAATAATTTGTAAATTAGAATTAAACTATGTATTTTGTAGTACAACACTTTAACTCAGATATCGAAAACTTCCGTAGGTAGTACACTCTTCACTGAAGGAAGAAATGATCGATTACTATTAAGGGAGACGTTTGAACACGTTAATACTTGTGTATTAGTTACATGAGCAGGACATCGCACTTTCTCCGTATTTTTCACTCCCTACGTGGAAAATAATGGGGAGTTTTTTTTTATTATAATGGTGTTATTAAATCTCTACTATGACTTATAATTTGTCATTGTTTGTATTAATTTATTTATGTTAACAAAAATGAAAAATAGTACGATAACAATGGATTTTCATAGCCTTTTCATGGCTGAAACTGAATGAGAGTAATAATGTACATTCGGCCTCCTTTCGGATACATTAATACTTTTTGACTTAGCATAAAGTTAGATATTTGATATTTGTTATAACTTAACCTTAACTTAACCTTAACTTAACCTGTCTTTACTTAACTAAGATAAGAAAAAACCATTTAACGTGACACTTAATCTTGTGTTACCGTTATTTCAATATACTGTATTGTTGTAAAACCAGTGGCAAACATGTATAGTCATTGTAGCCAGAAATAACACTTCATTTTAAGTCTGGTCAAGATTCAATATTTTGTTGGTTTAAAAAAAAACTCTCAACAAAAGCAATTTTACAATGGCTTACTTTCATACAAAGGCTATAATATTTCAATTTAATTTAGCTTTTCATAAGTGAAGCGAGAAGATAAAAAAAAGAACGTATTAGAATTAGCCTTCAATAAACTAAAATTCACACAAGATTACATTATTTTATTAAGATACAGTTTCAAACTTCTACATTCTCCAAAAGAATTTAATTTTTGATGTCTTAATATCTATTATCTATGGTCCATAACTGTTTAGTTAAATATGAATATCGAGTTCTCTCTAATCACGAAAGCTACACAGAAAATGTTACATACTTGATATTTACTTTCCTTACATTATATTTCAGCAATATTAACAAAATATTTAATATAACAAAAAACTTATTGTATGCTTGTATTATTCGAAAATATTCTCTAAAAGAGTCCACTACCAGTACAAGCATCCCAGCTATAATATTTGAATTTGAATATAACTAAGATTGTTGCTTTGATAAGAAAGCTCATAAGTAAGCTCTTGGTAAAGTTCCATCTATTAAAAGAACCTCGACGGAAACAACTCGTTACTGTATCAACATTTTAACTATTGAATGTAGGCAACCGTTCTAAACGTTCACTCGTAATTAATTGGCATGTTTTGCTGAGGCTTACGGCGGTGCAATTAGCGGTCGTGGTGGCTTAACGATTGCCCTCGTTCAGCTGTTCGAGGGTACATGCCGTATTCAAATTTGGTTACACCTAACTGCCACACCGTGAGATAAGCTGTTAGCGACAAACACTTCACGACACCTTGTTATGTGCAGGCAAAGAAAGGAAATAAAATCATAAAACAATTCGTTTATGTATTTCCTTTCAGTGGAGCAGTTCAATCTATCCTTACCTCCAAACAAACTTCCCCGACGCTGGGCTGACCAACGAACACTGACTTCAGCACTCCTATTGCGTACTTATTTGATAACAAATTTTTTTCATTGTCGAAATCAATGATCTATACATATGTATAATAAAATTCTAACTGATCGCTTTCTGTACATTAACGAAATATGAGAAAAAAATGCTATTATGGGCATT
>DWPT01001885.1:0-17391 GCA_018251895.1 Agathymus mariae mariae | reverse complement strand
TAAGCCTTCAACGCCAATCACTTCATAATTATTGAATTAATTTATGTAAAATACTAACACTACATCTGCACCTGTAATGCTCAATATTTAACTTTAGACATTTATCGCGTTATTATATTTTATGATATTAACAATACATAGACATAGTTACTGATTAAGGTAATAAAAGCAATTTTGTCTTATAAAATATTTTAAATGACCACTGCTTACACAATTTTTTTTATATATTTCATATATCGATATTACATTTTATTTGACATGATAATATCATATCGATCATGGTTCGATATCGATAATATGTTGCAGGAGTATGCACAGAGTTTATTTTATAATTATTATAATGACGCAGTAATCATTTAGTTAATTAGCATCAGCATTCAAACTTTAACATAATGGCAGGCTGTTTATTCGAAAAAAAAATTGATAGCCAAGGTGACCTTGTGTGTGCTAAATTCGATTAGATCAGCAGTGGTTTTAAAAACTCCACAAAACGTTTTTTCTACTTAAAGATTCAAGTGAAAAATGGTCGAAATGAAGACCCTTTATAATGCCCAAGTGTGGGACTTCTTACAGAGAATATTACATAAATTTTTTGGGTGTGCATGTTTTCATAAGTAAGTACTCTCCACCAAAACAAGTAATTATTTAAAATAAAATAGGAATTCTTCTAAATTCAATATTCTGTACGATTCAGATCCCCGCCTCTCAAGCTTGTAATCCACTTTCAACCCACTGGTTATCGCAGCTGCGTTGATAATGATTGAAAACCTCCATATTTCGGATCAAACAGAGAGGCTTCTTTAATTTCCGGCGCCGAATGAAGTAGAAAATAGAAAATATCGTACAACGTGCCTGTATTCGATTGAACTGAACCCATTTAATTGATCATGAAACTTGAATAAATATCAAACTTTTGGAGAATAAATTTTTAGTACGTTATCACAATATAAAAACATTTCAAAGTAGTTTTCACGTAAAGAATCCGTAAACGAAAAGACGCAAGTTTCAGCCGGCAGACATGCCAGCCGTGGCCGTCGATAACACCGGAGTTATCACTGTTTTTGAGGGATAAACCATTGAGTCCACTTGTTGACTGCGTACAGTAGCACTTAATGTTTGGTTCTGAAAATTCGAGTTTAGCTTGTAATGGTGGAACTGGTAGCCTAGTGGTCGCAATCAGATTGTAATTCTACATTTTTTATTGATTACGTTCAAACCCATCAATAGGTAACGAACAACAGAGAGGAAAAAGGTACTGAACTGTTTTGTGTTTGCTTGTTGTTTTATTATATAAATTTATTGACCGTTTACAAACAAACACATATTACGAATGACGATTAATATAACGATTCCCATCTTAAAAGAATGGGAATAAGTTTTGAAGTTTTCGCGTAGAAGATCGAACGGATATTAATGACCTTTCGTTTGCAGGACTTCGAACAGAAGGAAAATGCTCTCGAACGGAGGAGGGTTTCGTCAATATCGAGCTTTTTATCTTGCTTAGGGTGATCACAATTTGACATCAGCATAGGGAGACTCCCGGCCCGATGACTCATGTTAGTTGACTGGCTAAGTTAATGTGGGGCTACAAACTCACCGAAGTTAGTCGCAAATCGCCACTGGCGATATTGACCTGTTTTAAATGACACATAAACATGAAAAATACAATAAAAAGTAAACGGAACAACTACGTTGTAATTTGATAAGTTGAATCGGTAATTCTTCGTGGCAAAATTTCAGGCACTTTCATATTTTAAGAGGACACGCCGAGCACAGTCTTACCTACTTGTTATAGTAAACAGTTTTAATCAATGTAGGTGGATTGGATGATATAAAGAAATTTCAACATTTGGCTTGTCATTTCTATATTTCCACATTTCTATATTTCCACCACAGTGGAGCAGCGTGATCGAGTATGCCCGAGGCCTGTTAAAATTGAGAGGGGAGGTCTGCAATGGGCCGCCTATGGTAGAAGCTAATCCGTCAGTCAGTGACAAATTTCCTGTTTTAAATTCCTTGCTTACCGAAATATGTAAATTTCGATTAACGACCGAGCTATGATTATTATTAGCTATATGATTATTATGACAGATAAATTATTGTTCTTAGGTTTTCATTGTCTGTGAATCTATCCTCAGAATCCTTTTTAGAATGTGAGAGAAAATTATTGAAGCAATTGTCTCCCGTAACGTAATCATTACAACACTGTCTTAATATGTACCACATTTTAGGTGGACAACGCGTAGTCATAGCTATATTTAGACTATCAGGGCTCACGATTTGTCTGCATTATGATTGGATTAGAATGGTGTTAAAAATTGCTCTGTGATTTATCTCTTACTTGCGATCGTGGTACGACTGAGTCGTGTCAACCTGAATTATAGTGTGTTCCATACACAAAACTTATCATTTCAAATCTATCTCGAGCCCTGCAATATCCCGTACAATACCACTTTTCTTGATTAAATACGGAATAAAGGAAAATCTAGGTTTTTAATCGAATGATAAGTTACATGGTATTTCAGGGGATTTTTTTTGTGAATCCGTTTGATAAGTCCATAGTTGAAAAACGAAGGCGGGTCATTTGGTAAATGATCAGAAGTATCTAGGAATAGCTACCACACCATTGACATCTCCGATGCATCTGTGGTCTTGAACAAGCTGGGAACCAATTATTAACTGCTTCAGCGACAACCAACACATTGCCGACCAGAAACAAAGCTAGTAACCAAATTGTTAAGTAGCTCTGTGACTGCAACCAACGCACGATATACATTTCAGAGTTAACCCTTAAGAGTATTAACGTCGGTCTAAATGGTCTGCAGGCTTCTAAAGCATCTTGCCATCATGCATATGCAACGATAACATTATGCTGTTTCCCTACCTGTGGTTAGCAGATTGTGGGCAAGGTTGGCTTGGACTGATGTGTTGGTGTCTGTGAATTACGGCTTCATTTAGCACTCCACATTACCACGCCACTCAGGTGTCTCTTAGAGTCCCTGACGTGTGTTGGTAAATTTTATGGTGCCCGAAAGCCTGTGATAAGAATCAAAAAGAGATTTCAAATAAGTCCTGTTCAACATCTTAGACTTCATCACCACTTAATATCAGGTGGGATTGTTGTCAAGCAATTACTTATCTTATGTTAAAAAGAAAGTTGCATAGTTAGTGAAACTAAATGTTAAGAGAGATCTCTCTGTTAAAAAGGGTTGTACTTTAATTAATTGCGTTAGCGCAGCAAGCTAACAACCCCTAATGAGTAGAAAGAGTGCTTTAGGTTGAATATTAATACATCGAGGCAGTTACACTGACTTCCTTCGTTATATAATTACTTTGTAGAAAAGGGGAAGAGTTTTCGTTTCGAAGCGAATGAAACAGGTAAATAGTTCGTAGTTTTAATGCTATCGTTGTATTCTTGTTGGTATGACTTCCGATGTTAATATATTAACCATAGTACATTTTAAGGATAGAATGTAAGTATGTATATATATGACTTCAAGCCAACAGTGAAGAGGCTTTTTTAAGTAAGTTTTTTACTAGGTACCACCTAAAGGTCGCCATTTATTATCAGGTAGGACTGCAGTCAATTCACTTATAGTAAGTTAAAAAACGTTGTATCGCGGTGGCAACATATATTCAGTATAATTTTACAAATTTGCACGCTGTAATTTATACTCGTAGATAGGTCAGCGCTAAGAGAGGATTTTTGAAAAATCTACCATAAACCGGTAAAATGATATGCTCTACTAAACACAAAAATGAGGTTAGAAGTTGGAAAAAAATTGAAAATTACCAAGTTTCAATCAATATTGATGTTAGTTGTCAAATAGCACCAAAAATTATTGATTGCTTTGAGTTCTTAAGGTGTCCATGGTCCAGCATAAACATCGCAATCTAATTTATTTTTATTAAATATAAGGGAAATGGGTATTACCATAATAGATTATTTTTTTGGGACCTTCTCAGAATTTTCAAACTAGTATTGAATTTTCTAACAATTTTCCTTCACGATATATATGTTGGTTTCAACAAGTTTCTATCGAAACTTTTTATATCCGTGAAATATGTTTGATATTATCCGAGATTCATGTTTCAAATTACAGATGCTATCTGGGTGCAGGTGAATCTTCACACGTAAGAGTATGCTTGCTTTCAAATAACCCGACAGAGGGTCTAGCTAGAGTATTGTCGAAACGACAAACGCTCCAGGCGACTTGAGTTATAGACTCGAAGATAACCAAAATTACGCCTGTCACATATTGTACGTGATTAATATAATAAATATAAAAAACAACTCGAACCTTTATCAATTTCTTTTCCTCTTAATGATTTAAGAAATTACTTCTGTTTATCTTCTTCTGTGTTCCATTACCAAATCCGTCACAGTTTCAGAAATTCTTACCATGATATAATTGAATGTAAATATGTTTTTTTTTCTTCCGTCTTTGTGACGGATGTGATGAAGAAATTAGTATTTAACCTCAAATCTAATGCAGTTGGCTATGATGAAGTGAGTTAGTATATGGTTATTCAATATAAAAACTAACTTAGAATAAAATATTATTTCATTTATTTCATTTCATACTTAGTACCCGCGATCACCAACATTATCAATGAATCTTGTTCCCCCTGTGTATTTCCGAGTGTTTGGTGTAAAGCTTATATTATGCCATTTCCTGAAATATCTACCCCCTGCACTCTTCAAAATTTTAGGCCAATTTCTATTATATATCTATTCTTTGAAAATTTATGGAGCCGCTGTGCACAAGCAAGTATCCATTTTCCTTTTTAAAAATAACTTCCGCAATTTGTAGATCAACCGTTAATGTAATTAATTCTTAGAAGGACAAAGACTAGCCAAACGGGTAAAGAACTTCGTTCGAGTACTCTCAAATACCGTCGAATTAAACTGGATGGCACTAAGACCAGAGACCACAAACACACATATTTCGTTTGAAAAGTTTAACACCAAATTGTGCAAATAAAATCACTCATACTCCGATTTTTGAATTGAAAAGCGACTCGACGATCGGAATATAGGTCACTAAGTTATTTACATATAATTTCACAAGCATAATATACGAGATGACATTATACAAAGCTTTTAACATCCTTCCAGATCCTTTCTACGAAGGAAACATCTCTGCAGGATGTAAATATTTCCACAGGAAACAACAACACCTGTGATACGCCTGCTTACAATTTCACACTAAAGTTTTTGCCCCAAACGGAGTATCATTAAGGTAAATTTACTCTACGATAGTAGGTAAGTATTGTTGTGTTGTGTCGAAACGGCCACCAAATCTGTGATGTTAATTGAGAATCCGTATCGGTGCAGTTGTTGAATCATAATTAACAGAGTTCAAAGCCGCAATTATTGCGGCGCCGTTCGTCGGTAGTGCTTCCATGTTACACCAATTGTTGGATTTTATTATCGAGGTTTTCAAATAAACCAGATCGCTACTGTAATGTTCATTCCCGGTATATGCTTCGCCTTCCCACTCATGAGCGCCGCAAAAGACAGCGAATAGACTGTTCTAATTGGTTGCAAATTGAAAACTGATGTGATTTAGTGATTATAAGAACGCTTCGTGCCCTCAAATTAAATGTTATGTTCTTGCGTTGAAAACATTTTTGAAGATGATTGATTGGATTATTAGTAGACTTTAATAAATTGTAGTGACCACTTGCCCAATGGTTGTATGATGGCACTCGAGTAAATTTTGTCTACCTCTTGCGTTTCAATATGGAAACCGTAGTGAAGTACGAAGTGCATTAACTTTGCGCAAACAATCGAGGCCTCGTTTGTGTCGCGCTTTGCGACCACATTGGCTCTTTGTTACAAGTTATCCTCAGACTACCAATCGTGTAAACTGATTGGTACAATCGTAAATTGTAAAGGATAATTCTTACACAGGAGCTGCACCTACGATGTTTGATTAACCATACCTAACGATGTTTATTTCTAGAAATAACGTTTTTAATAATGTAAATCTATTATTATATAAACATATAGTAGAACACTTGTTTACAACGATTTATTTATGAGTGTTAGTTAATTCAGGTTTTTTTATAGGAGCAACACGTATTGTAATTATATACACACATGTGTATTAATAATAGCTTTAATATTTGTTATAAATGTGTATGTATACGAACGTAAAAACAGCAGCCAGTTACATAACGTAATACGCAAGTTGTCTGCGTTGCGTTTTAGTTCAAAGACAGTCTTATGTTTCGTACGGTCTATCGGTTACGTATACTTAGCATACGTAACGTAAAGTTATATTCAGAATCTTCAAGTGTATTTCAATAGCAGAAATTTGTGCCAGAATATATTTAATACGAAGGAAAACGGATCACTTGACAACACACTTTCGGAGCATGCGTTTATTTCTATTTGTGTAGTAATTATTATTATTAAAGCATATCAATCGAACTTATTAATGATAATATTAATTTCGTTCAACATGATAATTAATAATTGTAATGTACAATTAATTCATTCTACCCTTTTTCTAACGCACACAACTCGCAGAAGTCAGTTGCACGGACGGACATTACGTATTGTTTTAAAAGAATGATTAATGACTTGAAGACCTGCACACCTAAAAGGGCTGAGCGTAAAAATGCTGTTGTTTCATGTTTTGCAACAGAGCAGCACGGTAAGTACTGCAAAATTTGCTTATCGTGTGCTCGACGTTTAGACTAATATATAAATCTGCTGAGCTTCTCTGTATGTTAATGAAAATTGGTATGTAGTGAGAACACGTGATTGCGAAGATGATACGCTATATAAAATCTATCTATCTATACAAATTTGTAATGTCTCTCTGTCTGTACATTGTATTTTATGTTAAATTTCATAATAAATATTCGTTTTACGACAGGCTGACATAAATTTGACTATCGAAAATTTTTGTCTGTCTCTCTGTCTGCATTCCCCGTTATAACTCAGGAATAGCTTGACCGATCTTCATGATAATTGGTAGCTAGTGATAAATAACACCAGTTTGCCCAGATGATGGGTTATATAAAATATGAGTAAATCTAATAATGTTTAATCAAGGCAAAATATATGAAATTTTTAATAAGCAAGTATATATAATTAATAGTCCAACCCAATCAAAGCCGGACGGGGCCGTTAGTGTAGTATATATAGATACGCTCGTAGACCAAAAATGTAATGTAGGATTTTTATTAATTTAAAATAATATAATATTCTTAGCGCATTGGGATATGTGAGTGCTTTGTACGGTATAAATTACAAGTCGTAAAGAGTTAGCACACGTGGATCACGGAACTGGAGTGTGTGTCTCTGTCGCGGCAGTGCTCTGCGTAGCCTATAGGGTAATGTAACGAGGGTCGAGTGACGTATAATCTGTTACGAAACGGTCAGCTGATGGATGTAGAACTTGCGTATTTTTTATTTACTTGCTCATTTACATACGTGTTTCCGCTATGCGCCTTTTTTCTGCTGTACATACAAGTCGTATGATATTTAAGATATAAGATAATAATAAAAACATAACTAGATAAGTCCGTGCTGCGTCCGTGAGCTGCGTTGGGTGGGGCTACGTCCGTATATTACTTCGCTCGTTACTTTTTTATCAGTGGTTTAATTTGAAGTACCCAAGACTGACCACTTACAATCTAGTTCACGTACATATGAGACGAGTCTTCTTTAGATTAAACAATAATGTCAGGACATCATGCTGCACTGGACTGCCTTTGTACATCGGTAAAGTTGTGCGGCAATCAACGTTATTCTCTTTTCCTCACCGTAAATCTTCGTGTAAAATATCTCCAGAACGTTTCCACATCGTACAGAGACATGTAAATTAGGACTTCTATCTATAAATATAATTTGAAGTTTACCAAGCAATTTCGAACGAATTGTTTGGTTTAGGCGACATGTTTAAGAAATTATATCTCTATTTAGATCGTTAATAAATATGGGGAATTTGAAATTAGAGCATTTGTATTTTTATAAAAATACTGTTTTCGCAAAACTTTCTGTTGTTTTTTTTTTAAATATTTTTTGCATATTGAGGTCCCTTGAAGATAACCCGACATTTGCATTAAACATGGCACAATATCAAAGAAGGTCTATTGACATGATTAAGTTAAGATTAAGTCAAGCATGTCGAAGGTACCTTGAAATAAAAGAAATAATTAAATTTGACTTAAATCAGGTGTAACCTAAATATGGAGGTAGTTTTTTTTAAATAAATCTGGCCCTTCAGGGAGGTTTCTCAAAAATACTGTGTAAAAAGGGCACGCAAACCGAATATACTTACTTTCATAACATCGTCTAACGTAGCTGGATTGTCCGGGTGGAAGCGAATTTTTTTTTCTCACGACCTGTGTTCTGTAAACTTTGCAATTGAATACATTATTAATTGTATTTTAAAATCAGTGTTATGTTCAATTTATTTATAGTTGGATTTCTTGCTTCCTGGTAAATGTAGTACTGCATTGCTAACGGAAAGCAACGCCTTCTCCAAAATGTTGGTTTATTTTTAAAATAAGTTTAATGAAGATAATTGAAGTTAGATAGCGTACAAAGATGTGTGTCCGTCGGTTATTAAACGAACAAACGGTCTGTGTTGCCAGTTTAGCCGACTAACTTCGCAAACTATTGTGCTGTATAATTGCCTCCCGACGGGTCAATGCGTCGACTAATGGCTCTTATCGCAGCAGCAAAATTATAATAGCGGCCGTAAATATAACACAACTAATTCGGTTAGTACGGAGAAAATTACATTTTCATTAATCGTTGGTTAATTTAACGGTGCCGTGGGGTCACGTGTGATATAATCTTTAAATTTCAATGGGGTCGGTTCCAAGGTGAACCGTGTAATGGATTGCAGGGGCCGCGTCGTTCATAATCTTATCCGTGAAGCTCATTTACACACCGATAGCATCTATTGGCTGCGTGGCCTACTTACGGCGATGGTACACATGTATGTACGTAGAGAACCAATGTGACGAAAGTGTTTTGGTTCATATATAGCACTAAATCTCATCAAACTAAAATAACATCGCATACCTCACGATAAACATGATCCCGTTCACAACTAACCCGATACTATAAAGGATAAGCTGATGCGCTAAGTACTTAATTGGAAGACGCACAGAACTAAAGTTTATTGTTTTTAACTTCATTGCCGTAACATGATATTTATATGATTTTATATAATATACTTTTATTATTTTCTTTTCTTTCCAAATATGTATTTCTCCTGGTGTACAATAAAGTATATTGTATTGTATTGTATAAATACTTTTCTGTTAAGTACAAACGTTATAAAACGTTCGATTAGTCCATATTAATCGTCTAGCCTATTTATTTTATTTATATCTGAAAAAGACGTTGAGGGTCGCTAGGGTTAGACAGAAGTCTGATGTCGTGGCACAGGAATTCTTTAGTCGAGGATGTTTGACATACATCGTTTATTTCTTTACCTTTCATCATCATTATCATCATTACCATCCATAAAAGCTACCGGTCCTAAATCTACACTACAATTTGGGTAAAGGCCATATTCGACCACACCGGCCCAACTGGTGATTGGCGGGCGTCGCACACCTCTAAGAGCAGTGTGAAAACGTATTACGGGCGCTGAATTGTAAACTATTCATTGAAATTTTCAGAACCACCTTGCAACAACTGGTGCAGAAAATGAAAATAAAGGAATCCAAGCTAAGTCGAGCATTTTCCACTTCAAATAATTCCGTACACTTGTAATTTAAATTTCGTTTAAGCGCAAAAAAGATTTGATTAGATACCGTAAATACCCTAAGTAAATTGCGGAGGCGTTTCGAATTTTAAAAGCGACACTAATGTTTATTCATGAATGAGCGGAATGTATTTTAATTGTGGTCAAAAACGTTCGGCCATATCCGGATGTAGATCACATAACGGACGGAATTTGAATTACAAACGCCTTCGGCCTCAAGTGTCAATCCACGGCTGGATATTCCAGGGAATATCAAATTCTTAGAGGATAAAAGGATTTCGGCGGCCGTACGTGGTCGACAGTGGTTGCCTAATGTACTGTTATTGCAAAATTTTGTGAAATATAATCGTGCTACGATATGAAAGGCCTTTAATATGAATAATACGAAAGGTACGTTGGCAGCCTGTAGATTTACCCTTATGATAGTTTAGCTATCCTTTAGGGTGAAGCGTACTTATACAATAGAAGATTCGTTTGATGATTCCTTCAACAGCCGACATTCATATCGTATTCTGAAAATTGCAACTGAGTTTACGTCGTATGTTGGTCAAAATCAAATTTGCGAATATAAGAATGATTTATGATGATATAATCATAAAAATTGTTTGTATTACAGCATTGATTGATTATTCCCGGAGAATCATTTTTTCCTATTCACAGTCACAGAAATCATTATTGGCAATATATTAAACTCGTGTCTAAGCATTCTTATCTTTAAAGTGATTATCTAGTCTGTAATAACCTGTCTTCATAAGAATGCTTTTAACGCGAGTTTTTAATTCACAGTATAGCATATATAAAGGTTGACTACTGCGCTAACTAACGTCGATAAGATAAAACACACTCGTTAACAGAAGCACGATCAATTATAACATACAGATCAAACTAATGAGTTCGTAATCAATTTTATGTACTGATTTCCCGTTCATAAAACTCAAATATACACGACGTGCCGGCCGAGTAATGGCACTTTACTTAAACTGATGCGAACTCCGGGAGCAATCGACAAGTTAAATGAACGTTGGAATTAATTGACACGGACAACCGCTGGACGTATGAAATATATGAACTGCATGGGGCAATGCCTCGTCTACTAACGCCACTGGTCACAACCAACATTTCTTAAAGCTCTGTGGTTCAGTTATGTCTTGAGAAAACATTGTCTATCGTGAATAATATTTTTTGCATCCTGTAAACAATACTAGTAATTGTGTACTACAAAGTTCATCAACCCATAAACATCTGAAAAACCCACCCTACTTGTTAAATTTATACTCTGCATGAGCACAAGATCCTCGGGGTTAGGGTTGTCACATACTTTAAAAGTACGTAGATTGTAGAATGAGAAAACAGTTTTTATTACGTAGCGGGTACTCAAGATACGTTTTTATTTGTTGCCAATATTTCGACCCAGTTACATGGATCTGGACGACGGAATTGTGGCGGCGGGGAGAAACCGTCGACAAGCTAGTGGTTTTACATAAACTGTCCACTGGATTCCACGTTTGTGCTAACTTAAAACCATCTTCCCTGTTGAAGTTCCTCGGGTGTTTTTTGATCTCTATCGCCTCTCTTACTAAACGTGAAAAGCTGAAACGTGGCTCAGAGAAGATCACTTGAGGGTTATGTAATTTGATCCAGTGGTTAGAACCTGAATTGAGGATGTATTCGGCTACCGCACAGGAAACATTGATTGTGTATTGATAAAAACCTAATGCACTTTGTAAATTAATTAATTTTAAAATTTGACGTTAACGATTCATTTTGTAGTTTGTGCAATGAGTTTTAGTTTTACAATAAGTTTAATGATAAGTTTTTATTGTTTATTTCACTACAAATTATGGTAGATTCAAAAGTGATTTTAATACATGGGTTGCATCAGTTCTATTCATATTATGTACTACACTTCTATTACTATTTATTTACTATACAATTAAATTTGATAATGGCTGTCAACTCACGGTAGATCATTATTTTTCAAGCGTCACGAGAGTATGCGAAGGCGGCCCGGTTACGGCTCATTATAATGATAAGGGGCGATGAGGTTTGGAGGTTGTTCCGGGGGTGGTCACTGATTATTTGGTGGCCCATCTTTATTGTGTAAATAGCCGACTAAATGCTCGTTAACAGCCGAGATGGTAATCTAAAATATCAACGACGCGTTGTCGGCCTACATAGAAGCAGGGGATCTGATTATTACTGGTTCGCTGAAACTGGAACTGTATCATCTTGATCGACTTTAGAGGAGAGGTGGTGGCAGATAAATAGAACCCTACCTCCATGCATGTATAACTTCAGGCTTAAACTTGGTAGTACAGAGCCTAGCGACCCCGAACAGAAGGACCGTTTGCCATAGCGACGACCGTTGTTCAGCCAGGGCGGTTGGTTGGGTCAACGAAAGTTGACGCTGAAATCCCGAGTATCCCAATACATGACACGGTCTGCTTATTTCCATTACCAATGCGTAGATAAAATGTGCATAAAAATTCTAAAGTAGGAAAAGTTCTGAAAATCAATAAACAAGCTGGTTCATCTCATCCTTGTTGGCTAGCAACTGACACGCTTTATACTGTAGATGCGTAATCGCAATGACTTTAACATCAGCCATGAGATGGTGATGTACATTTATGAGAAGGCTGTTACTATAGAAATGACTGTATACAAGGCAACATATGAGATATTCTCTCTAACTTATCAAAAGTAAAGAATCGGAACTGACGAGAACACGATATCTTCGTCATTATGTTGAATGATTTCAAATTTTATTTTTTGAAGTCAAAAATACTAGTGACAACCTTAATCGCGAATGAAGTGGCGGCCGAAGTTTAAATTAGCGGGTTTGTATGCTGCGCTGAGGTTGCATATGAATGATGGGATGCAGATTTTTTTGAGCCGTGCATGCATAATACAGTCACGTGTACTGAACAATATTTTAGATTAAAGATATCAAAGAGAAGACAAAATGCAGATCAGGATCAACACATTTAAGAGACGGTCTTAGGTGAAGTTTTCGATTAATGTTATGTTACTGACTAGCGACCAAGGTACATATTGTTTGACGTAAATCCTTCCTGTTTTGTTAGTAATTGAACTGGAGCTCCATCTAACACATCGTAACAAACCTGAAATCATTATCTCGTTAAGGCAGGTATACTGTATGTATATAATAACCAGACATGTTGATGACATGTTCCCCGATCGCACAAAAACACCAAAAATGATAATATATTATTATATATATATGTCAAAGATAGTCTTGGACACGATCGCTAAACATAACGCGGCATGTGATCCAAGTGATGAGAGCACCAGCGCTGAGACTCAACACTCTGCAATTCGTGTTACATTGCGGAGTCTAGTTAAGGGTCAGGCGCTATGGCAGGCATCATACGTGTATCAACCGGTCCTGTCTGCTAGTCACTGTTACATATTTCGTTTGTGATTATTGCTAACAGTGATTTTTTGTGGACATCTTACATTGCTATCATTATCAATCATCCGCATGCGAAAATGTGTCACATCGACACTGTCGTCCAGGTCTACTGGAGTGCTGCTTCGCTTCGGGAGACCTAATATTTTTGATCACAAGTAATAACAGGACCCGAAATATTAGTTAAAGTATTATTAATTAATCATTGTGCTTAAAACAGTGCAATGAAAAGAATGAATCAGGAATCATTTCATAAATGAAATAATATTAAGTACATGTTCTTCCTCCATATCATTATATTCGTTATTGATCCAACTCAGAATGACGTGTGAAAATCAGCCAAGCCGTCAACCGATAGATTATCAAGTCCTTTACGCGTTTGACAACGTCGAACACTTCCAATAGTTGCATTTGACTTAAGCCGTCCTGCTATGAGTGTTTTGGCGGTGAACTTTCATAATCAGCAAACATGCCACAACATGACTCCATCAACTTTGAGCGTATTCATATTTGTACCGTACTCCTGTTAGACGCCGATGAGACGAGAGGGGTAGGATGGTCATACGGCCGTAATAATGCAGCGTACACGCCGTTATTTAGCCAGTTAACCGTAAGCTTTGGCCTGCACTGTATCTCCTGTGTAAAGAGAGAAAGCACGGTTTCTACCGTACTTGCAATACAATTGTTTAAGTTGAACGTGGGTTTCTAATCTTTTACTCCACTTTTGATTAATTTTCAATT
The DNA here is from genome assembly GCA_018251895.1 of Agathymus mariae mariae. Classification (NCBI taxonomy): domain Eukaryota; kingdom Metazoa; phylum Arthropoda; class Insecta; order Lepidoptera; family Hesperiidae; genus Agathymus; species Agathymus mariae. Next base: position 3,477 of record DWPT01001885.1, on the reverse strand, counting down.
ACTGCTTGTTATCAAATTATCATTCGTTATTAAAGTTTTTGTGGCCTTAATCAAAGATGCTCGACGGGACAGGTCTCATTTCCCGCTATCCTACAATAGGCCCAATAGTTTAGTCCAAGTAAACATTAAAAAACGATTTCCAGGCTTTCAAATCGGAATTTCCGAAAATATTTCAATATCTGACTCCAGAGTGTAATCTCAGTACAATGTTAAAAGACTTGTAATGTTTATAAAATTTTGATTTGTTCCAGTGTCACACAAAACCTACTAAACTAGTGTGAAGCTGTTTTGATGTTTGAAAAATTACACATATATACATAAAATCACAAAAGACCTGAGAACCATGATATTTTTACATTTGTATGTTATCAAAATTCGTTTGATAGGATCTAAGTTAAATATTTATCGCTGAATAATGTAGTTAAATTTTAATGAAAGAAAATTACGAAGTCACTGTCAAAATCTATTGTTTGTATTACCATTTTGTAAACATGAGCGAACGTCGCTAATTCTATGGCGTCTAATGTAGACTAATATTTGATAATATTTTGTAATTTTATAAATTAGATTGTAAAATTGTGAAATTGTCTCTTTTGGTCAGTAAATAGTAAAAATCAGATTCATTTATGAGAATGCAATCAGAACCGCAGTCAGCGCGACGGTTACAATGAGCAACACGTTGTTTGTTTTACTGACGTGTTAAAGTATAAAAACGCTTTCACTATTATCTTGCTCCAATACTTAATGCAATCGCCCCTTGTTAGATATCTAACTTGATTTCCGCTCCGGATATAACTTTTTCTTGACAATGTCGTTGCTTGATTGATGACGATATGCTTAAGATAACATTTTCGCCGCTAATGGCGTTTCAGTTCGATTTGGTGTTCGAACTCTGGTCCCCTCCGGAATAGCCATTATTGTGTTATTTGTGCCAAAAAAGGCATGCTAAATGTGTCCCAAAATTGTAAAATAATCAAAATAATTACATTACTAAGCCGTTAATAACATTCTATCGTGTTGTTTCAATCGTAAATAAAGTGATCGGGTGATTTAAGCAACGTTAAGCGCGATTGGCAAAACTTTTGGGGCGCTTTCGACAGCGAGCCTATTGAAAGGGTCCATAAAACACATCTTAGAGGTGCTGATGGATGAGAAACTACGATTTGAAAAGCACACCAACTTTGATACGAGAGCACGATTTTGTACGTATGAATCTTTAGTTTTGTCGAAACTTAACTATGCCAGTATCCTTATTAAGTTAGCGGAGCTTAGTGGTTTAAAATCTTCCCAGATAAATATTCTGTAAATGTTTACAACTGGTAACTTCATTCCTAGAGTCCAAACCAACCCTTTACTGTCTCTGTACTCTGTACTACTCTGTTAAACAGCAGACAATGCAATGCTCCTTCTGTCTTTGCTCAATACCATTTAACTTAGTCCTATTGATGTTGTGGGCGTACTTTGGAATCAACCGTGAAACATTTATTTTCAATGTCGAAGAGCCAGAGCAGTTTCTCAGCTTTCTTTTTGATCAGCATTGCGTCGATTGCATCGGCAGGTGGTGTAGCCACTCGTTTATCTGTTATTGGCATGAAAGTGTCGGTTTGGCCGTTAACTCTTTAGTTGTGAGAAAAGATCCGTGCGCTATGTTGTGCCTAACGACAGGATGGATAATCTCACATTAGATGTCACTAGGAATGATACAGAAGAAGTTAACCTTGTTGAAATCAATTACAAATTAAACGAATAAGATATAAACATTTAGGTGCTAAATTGCAGCTTTGGAGTATCGACAGGGTGTTTTAGAAATCTTTGTATTCAAAACGAACACATTGATAGCTAAATACGAAAAACGTGAGCCACAACAGAGAGCTTATTGTATTATGTTTGCCAAAGTACGCACTCGTAGTAGCATTATACTTGAATAGAACCCTAACTTTGCTTCAATGTACGAAGCGGTAAAATAAGGTTAATACAATAATGCAGAGCGCCTGATAAAAACGAAAGAAGAAAGCTTTGTCGCGTAAATTATGCATCCATAAAATACGAAAACAACATCTGATACGCGTTTACGATACATTTCTTATTTCTTAAATATAATTCGTTTTAACTGTTCATTGTAACAGCTGTTAAAAGGTTTATTCAGTCATGTGGCCGAATAATTATTGAAACTTTATTTTACGCTTATTGTTAAATAGCGATTACGTGTCGACGTTCAGTTCCGCCGGACGTGCACAACTGTTGACACCGCGCCAAGTCACGGGGAATGGACTAGTTTATCGTTGTATTTTAAAACGGATTTGAACGGAGTTGGGCGAAAAATAAAAAAAATCATATTGGTGTTTCTCTACGGTATGCTTCCTATAATGAATGGAACAATTTTAATTCTCCTATACCCTCTCTATAATATAAAATTACTGTGCATGCTATAAGAACTTAACTTTGTGCCCGTAAATTAATGTTATTCTTAGTTTGTTGTGTGACTCTATTATTCTTCCAAGTCAACTTCCCTTGCTCAAGGTGCACCGTGCTGAATAAACAACCAACCTAAGGCATCAGGTCACTAATGTTAGAGGTCGGTTAGCTCTGTACTCAATCACAAAACTGTTGGTGCAGGGTGGTGGGATTTTTTATTTCACTGGTTGGTTTCTTCCGTACAGAATCAACTGTGAATTTTTTTTGTTACAGTAACAGTAAATAACAGATATTCCATGTTATATTCTGTCAGTAACGCGTAGGAATTATCTTACCTTTGGTAGTGAGGATATTCAGTGACGACGGATAACACTTACCAAAAGGTGCCCCTGGTCATCTGTTGGCGCTTGACATAATTGAAACTAAAATATCGATGGTAATCCGTAGAGACTTTAAGCTTACGTACATGGCTAGTGGTACAGCACCACGTCTACTGAGGCATACTGATGTCGTCACTGTCAAGATCTTCGATTATAGGTACTGAAGTAGTTTGCATGGTAATGAATCACGTAGTTCTCCAATATATTTTAGTTGGATTCCAACAAAAAAGGACTAATCCATTTGAAACACATGTCCCGTGTCCTTTTCGTGTTGTCCATGGTCATGTACCTACCCATTGTCGGGCGCTGGTAAAACCCCGAATGTAGTAATAAGTTCTTTCGAGAAACTCGCCATTACGACATACCAAAAGTGAGTAATTTATTCGCCACTGATCTTGATCTTTTCTATTTCATCAGCCTACACATATCTTCTAATGCAACGGTAAAACAGTTTGGATGTCCAACTTATTAAATGTTATATGTGTAAAAAGGGGGGGGGGGCTTAACTCCCCTTTTTTGTAGTTATGTTACGGTAGTGTGGTAGCAACGCGTATAAATGAGGAGTCCAGAGTTTATAGCAAAGATTAAGTATATTTAACGGTTTTACAAAAACTTCATATAAATCCTTAGAACTGTTTAAAGTATTCAAAACAATGGTAAAATATGGTTAACAGTGAGCACG
>DWPT01001884.1:0-17393 GCA_018251895.1 Agathymus mariae mariae | reverse complement strand
AATTCATGATCCCGATGATTTGGTATCATTTACACTAACACATTGAACCCTATCCTTCAAATAGGATGCAATCGAATTGAAATGCACTGTACTTGATGCCGTAGTGACTAAGCTTAAGAAGTTAGGTCCTTGAGACCATCATGTTCAGACAGAGATACGTAGAATTTATGTAATACTGTGTAGTGATGTGGATTACTTTATATACGAAACGCATGCTTCCAGGCAAACAACAAAGAAACAAAACAAATTCAGGTAAATAAGTCGGATACTAGCTACTGCTAATTGCTAAGCTGTATTGTTGACTAAAATGTTCTACCATTGTGAGAGTCGAACACAAATATGAGAAGAATGGACAAGAATTCTCACCAACAATTGATGACTTCTGGGTCCTCATGGTACACATAGATGTGTCTTGTAGAACCGTCTTTCATAAAGGTTAGTTGCATGGAATTCATGTGGCCAATTTTAGCTGGTGCGAACGCAACATTTAGCTCCGACAGTCTCAGTACGCCCTTTGGCTCCTTATGTTCTTTTACGTGGTACCTGTAAGAGAAGGTAGGGGGATATTATTGGGTCTTAAATGTAATTTATGGTCTTATCTTATGTGCAATAGCATGGTGGTTACAGCCAACCTCAGACTGATCACTGGCGTTTTAGACGGACCCCACTAATTACAACGCATTTGATACATTGGTGCACGAGTTAAATTCAATGCTGTGTTTATCGAGTTTCAATCCACGGAAATAATTGAAATGCTCTGTTTATTGATATTTGATTGTTAAAAACGATCTTTCAATCAAAAATCAAAATCATGATACAATTTATGATTTGTAAGAAATTGATGACAGTTATTAGTCAGAATATTGATAGAGCGAGGATGTGAGAACTATAAACATTTATTGTAAAATGTGATTAAAAATCTTTTATATATATGTTTATTACAAATTTAAGCTTTTTTATAATTTACTTTATATTTCAAATATGATTTTTGAGCATGTAATTTAGATATAGGCATATTGTATTGAGTTTCGAATTGATTCCAGGGGACGAATGCATAGAAAGTCTACCACAGTGTAGTAATTCACAAACAATATTGAAATTTTAATCGATTGATTGAATTTAAATGAATTAACACTCCAAAAAAAAAAGTTTAATGTTTATAGAATAATAAATAATTCTTATAATGCGTATAAAATATTTTAAGAACCAAAAGGAATAATTTAGAAATTATTAGGTGCCACGTTATTTCTGATTGAAATAAAAATAGATAGGCAATAAGATCGTTTTAAAATTATTTCCTCAGACAACAAAAGGATAAAAGTGAGTGGACGGAACATTATATGAAATTTAAATTTATGCAGATAAATTTAAATGCTTTCATTTACATGGAATATTTTTTGTAATTCACTTTAAAAGCGTGGACGTTACAGACCATATCACAGCCACAACTAAAAAACTCGAGACAGCATTTAGTTAAGTCCGTGCGATTTGATATCAATGTGGTGACCTATTAAATTTGTAATTTGAGAAGTTTTAGAACGTAAGAAATTCCTTAACAGCTATTTTTTTATGAATTACCTACTGGCAGTGATGGCCTAGTGGTTCGAACGTATGACACGCGCGACGCGAGTTCGAATACTGCACGCACCTCTAATTATGTGCGTAATTATTGATATCACTTGCTTATATGAAGTCTGCCATCCCGCACTTGACCAGCCTCACACACTATGGTCTGCACTTTTGTCATTGCGAGAGGAGACAGAGCCCAGCCTTGGGATTGGATGAACAATGGTATACCCTAATTTACCATCGATTTCCTGCAGCATCATCATCATATATGCGCAACGCATCACCGATGCGTTGATTGTCTGAAGATCTGTCTGAATATTGTATCCGAGAAATGCTAAAAATCATTTAACGATTCATTACAGAGCGAAGGTTGCTAGCAGATTTTTAACCCACACTATACCTTCTAGCTTTAACTGAGTGAAATAGGACCTAGCAACTTTTAACAAGGGTCACCAGACGCTATATCTTCGTATGTTGAGCAGGATGCAGCACGAGAAGCGGTTGGTTTTTACTCAAGTTTGAAAATCATCTCTCAAACTCAAAACCAATTTTCTTCTTAAAGAACAATTGCTTTATCTTATAGCATGGAATGTTTGTTAATACCCTGAACACGGTTCAGATAAGTATATTCTATTGACGTTAATAGTTTTGATAATCAATAGAAAATCTAGGAGCACGTAGACGCCCAACTAAATTACATGCATCTGTGAAACGAAATTAATCTTGTTCACACAATCGCTCAGATTTTGTTAGTTAGCAAGAAATGTTAATGGTTATAAATAACATATACAGGCAACAGCCTTATTAATGGGTAAATATGTGCAGTGAGACACAAGACACAATGAAGTCGTATTTTTATGATGAATGATGGTTGACACGCTCTCTTGTTTTCGTTATATGTATTTATTACTTACAAATTACATAATCATTACGTAATTTTACGCGGTACTCATTGACGCCTGGAGATATATTGAAGGAGGCGAATAACGTTATGTTGTGAACTGGTTTTGATTATTGGATAAAATTAAAATGAAATCAAAATCTAGTGTAGCCTATTTATTAGCCAAGACTTTGTCTTCGGCTCGGGTAAATATTTTAATCTGACTGTGTATATGCTCGTTTTAATTCAAATAAAACTTCATTTCCAGATCTGATAATAGATGCGTTATAACCTTAAACAAGTAATTATTTATCAAAAAACTAATGATATAAATAAAAAAAAAAAAAACTCAGTTTTATTTTTTCATAGCAGAAAGTAGAATTTTTCAATTCGTTTAATAAAGATGGAGTGCTGAGGTAACAAGCGTAAAAAAATACAAAGGAATTGAGAACCTTCTCCTTGTCCGAAGTTGGTTAAAAATAAGAATTACGTTTAATATACGAGTAACAGGCTTATATCTGTATCATTGTATTGATCTGGTTATTTTGGAGTTTGGTATTAACAACAAGATTGAGTCTATAATTCTATGAGTTGTGTGCCAGGTATTTTAAGCGTTAAAAATAATGTTTTGTGTTAATTTAAAATGTCCTCACGGCCGCAACAAATTCCATAAACATTAAATGTCGTACAGATAGCGAAAACATGATAGCGCCCAACATTTAAGCCCTAAGCAGTAATTTTAAAGTGGCCCATTCTTAATTAATAACGTAAATAAATAACGTGTACTTGTTGTTTTTTTTTTTAATTTAAAATAATTGTAACGCGAAAATTGCATTTTGCACTCTCGTTCTTACCTCAAACGACCAAAGTTTTTGAGTCGGAGACGATCGAAAAACCGACCAAGACAACCGGCGGTTTGGCCGCATCCGTCAGACGGGTGCTGATACCTAAGGATCAGTCCGAGTATGCTTAAGAGAACCGGCTATCTTAGCTTCAATAAATCAGCTATTTTAGTTTAAGAGAACCTGGGGGCGTAGACAATGTGTATTTGGTAGGTGATGTTAAAATTCGAATATGTCAAAATGACATAGAGAAATTGCTAAGAAAATTTTACATTGTCTAGGTCCGGCTATCTTAGTTTAAGATAACCAATTATCTTAGCTTGAGAAAACTAGCAATCATAGTTTAAGATAACCAGAGATATTAGCTTAATCTTACGTAAGATAATCGAGGGCAATTGATACGGCCTAATAGTGGAATTGTCATTACTTTTCGTAACCCAATATTTCGATTTTTACCACTGAGTTAGCCTTTTAATTGTACTTATTATTTTTTGAATCGCACGATTGAGGTTATCATTGTATATTAAACTATTTGTTAAGATAAAATTTTATTATATTGCTTAAAATGACAAAATATGGACTTAATGCAAAAAACCTATTTAATCTTCGCTGATGTATTGAGTTTCATAATTTAAAAAAAGGTATGTATCATGATTTTTCAACGAAATAATATATAAGATGGCGTTTTGCATATTAGTGTTGCGCCTTTGCGTAAACAGATTATTATTTAACTGCTTTGCAAATAATAAATTTAGCCAATCAAGGAAATATATATTAATCAATATAATTTTAATTTGAATTGTAAATAATTACATTGTATTTATTTGTTGTAACATCATTACAATTAACTCTACTTTTTTATCTATTTTCTAGTGCACTCTGTTGCGTTAAATAATAACGGACAAATAATAACGGATAAAAGAAAATCAATGCCCTAGAGAGTAATGTCTGTATGTGATTATTACGACTGTAGTTACGCGTAAAGTTTATGACGTCAGCATATTTCGTCCACTGAATGCTCTTAACAATAGTTACCTAGAAATAGTTGAGATCGTAAAATACAATTTTATTGCGCATTACGAAATCACGTGACTGAATTTCTTAAACGTATCCGTGACACCTCCGTGACGTGACTGTTCATAATGCAAGTACGTACCAGGGAATGCCATTGAAAAATAAATAATCGGTTACGAGTAGGCCGCTAAATTTTGCTATGATTACGATTTCGCAATATTTTGCAAACTGGGGCCAAATAAACCTGCAAAAACGGCCAACAAGTCAACAAGGCAAACACTTCGGATCGAAACTACGTCGACGGTCAATATTTGCTTATGAATCTTGACGAGTGATTCCAAAGAGGTGTGGAAGTTTTCGTATACGATTTACGTCACGCGCCATATGTATTTTCGCAATGAAGTTTATCTTTTCTCTATCCGTCGTATGGTAACTTGATAAAAATAACTGTTCGCTTTAGCTCAATAAGAGCGTTAGCTAAATAAGTACTTGTATTGGTTATGTGGATATCAGTTTGTTTTTTTTTTAATCTAGCTGATATTTTACGATGAACTGCATCATTAAATAAGCTGACATGGACAACAACATGTATATTAAGCAACATAGTGATACATTAAGCGTTACACGTGTAAATAATTTGCATATTCGGCGTGATACCAACGAACAATAAATTTTTGGATAACCAAAATGTTTGTTATGTCTGTAATGAATGATGATGACATCAAACATGCGAGTTACTGGAGCAAGGATATACCAATTGAACTATTAGGTATGAAATTTTATGGTCATTGTGAAAATTCGACAGGAAGTTTAGACTCTAATGTTGAATTGTATGTTCACTGCGCAACGCAATCTAACAATGAGTCAGCTAATCATTGAGTGAATAATACTCCAACGTTCTCTTCGGTAAAAAAGTTTGAATGGACTAACTTCAAGGTGTCCTCGTTTTCATTTAGAACAAATTTTCTGAGCTGGTAGCGGCTGTCTTCCTTGCCCCTCTTCATGAGGAATCCTTCCATGGAACCCGATAAGTAGCTCTGCCTCTCCGGATGATAAAACTCTTCGCGTTCATACTTAGCACGTATCCACTGCTCGATTAGTACTCTGTAAATAACAATCGCATTGAATTAATAGAAAGTTAGTTTAACACGATTGGAATGTTCCCAGTATAGTTACATAATGCGCGCATCCTACTGACCCAGAGTAATGAACAAGTCATTTTGTTAGCTAATTTGTTATAATTAAAATTACCTATTATCTTTATCAATTTTACCAAGATGTTCATATTATGAAAACAAATATATGAATGTATATTTTGAACGACTTAGTAATGGCGTAATTCCTGTAGCTGTTACTGCAAGAAACTCAACAATGTTAATGTTCATGGTTATATATCCTTTGTAAATAATTTACACCCTTTTTCATTACTATTATGCAAACGATATAAATAAACTACCGCAAAACAATGCATTACTATCCATTAGTTTTTTTTCATAATTAGTTTTTGGTAGCTCACGTCCAAAGTTAATATTTATTTTCTACGTATGTAATAGGTTTTTCTAAATGTAATTTCGTTTTATCCCAACAGAGGACCTCATTGTACATATTTTTCTGCAACCAACTTCACACTTAAGCCGCATAATCATTATGTATTTGGACAGCTGGTGTAGAGAGGCCTGTTTGTTAAAAATATTGTTTAATTCATTCCAATATCTTTTGTTTTGTGCCCTGTCAAAGATAGAAAATCGAAAGCAGCATTATCCGCACATTTACTATCGAAAATGTAAAAATGCTCTTCAAGCCATGCGAAAATTACGTGACGTGTATGGAGAAGATGTATTGACCGAATGACAGTACCAAAATTGGTTTGCAAAATTTCGTTCCGACAATTTCGATGTTGAAGATGCACCACGATCTGGAAGGCCCGTTGAAGCTTATGAAGACAAAACAGATGCAAATTGCCAAATAACAACTCGTGATTGCTGAGAGGTTAATTTCGTCGAATTCGAGCATTCATGATTACGTCAAACGTCTTGGTTTAATTTCAAAATATGGTTTCAATATATGGGTTTCAAATGTTCTTACAAAAAGAAATTTGCTTCGTCGCATTAACGACTTGTTTTTCAAACGTCAAGAAAAATATCCACTTTTGAAGCAAATCATTACTGACGACGAGAAATGAGTTGTTAATAAAAATGTTAAACACAAGAGATCATGGAGTAAAACGATGAACCAGCTCAAACCACTTCGAAGGCCGATATTCACCAAAAACGTTTGCTATCTGTTTGGTGGGATTTCAAGGGAGTCGTTTTTTTGAGCTTCTACCGGACAATACAACGATTAATTCTAAAGTGTACTGTGATCAATGGGACAAACATAGTCATTCAATCAAACAAAGAAGACCAGAATAGATCAATAGAAAAGGGGTCGTGTTCCACCACGATAATGCGAGATCTCATAGAAGTTTGATAATTCGCCAAAAGCTTACATAAATATAGTTAAACGGGATGTACTACCACATCCACCATATTCGCCAGATTCACCTTCGCGCTGTTGCTTGTTCCGGTCTCTGCAAAATTTTTTGGACGGGGAGACCTTCACTTCAAATCAAGACATCAAATATCATTCAGACAAGTTTTTGTGCTAGCAAACATCAAAAATATATGAGCGTGGAATCAATATCCTGCCCGAAGGATGGCAAAAGGTATTTGACCAAAATGGACAATATATAAGAAAATTTACATACACAAAAAAAAATCGTGCTTCATTTTCACCAAAAAAAAAACTAAATGACTTTCCGCACAATAGTATGTACTTATTGTACTGAACATTCCATAGTTTATTCATTAAATTAAGTAAACAATTATTTTATAAGCATGTGAAAATCGTAACACTTTCATGTTTTAGTTTGATGGAAATTAATAAAATTTTATAAGTTATCATACTTGTATTTTTTAGTGTCTTGTTTAAGTCGATATGCAGTAGAATTTATTATATCACTATTATAATAGAACGAGAATTATATTTTCTATATCAGACCCATTAATTTTAATTAACATAACGTCTATAGTATACTTGAGAATTTGTATTATAATACAGAATTTCATGTATATTCAGTTATGTAAAACAAAATTTTAAACAGCTTTATTTATTTTGCATAACCTTGACATTGGTCTAATGTATGATGTTCCGAGCAATGTTGGTTATGAGTATTTTATATACTATTTATAGACCAATAATATTAAGTCAGGTCAGATTATTGATACTAAGTTTTTATAAATCAGCCTTTTGAAGTTCACCGTTGGACGTGGGTCTTTCCTAATTGGAACCATTATAAACGGTTCCTCTTAATCCACCGAATTCTTATTAATCATCTTCAAATCATCGGTTCTGGTTGATTGAGCTGGCTGGAGGACAACCTAAGCTTCTTTAAGATGATGGAATGATCATTGCTCAAAAATAAATCTTCAACTACCTACCTACGAAATGTATCTGATACAACGCTGATTAACGCATGTAGTTTTGATATTTGTAATGTTAACAAAATGTAATTCTGTGTTCAATATGCTAAGTCATATTATACACGACTTATATGAAAAATTATGTAATAATTTTGGTCAAATATCTGGTACCTACGAAATTACCTTTGCCTCAATATTTGTACCAGGCTTAAATTCTAACCTGCTAAAGTAAATATATAAAAAAATTGTTGGTACATATGTTTAGTATCACGGAGATGTATTACAGGAACAAAATTTAAATGAGATTATATGCTATCGTAACATAAAAATGCTCCCAAAAATTTGTATTGCACTTATGTGTTTCTTACAAATCATAAGATTTGTACAAATCTTATTATATCTTATAATAAATTATTAACATGTTTCTATATTTTATTCTTGTTACGAGGAATACATCCTACACAAATCCGATTTGGTCTTGGCCGGTTTTAATATATAATGCAGTTTACAAAATGGTTACAAAAAAAAATTTATTCACGTATTATTTTCAAGACTTGCAACACATTTAAATAAGAACAGGATAAGAATAGTGATTACGTTTAAACCTAAAATATCATTACCTACTGCAGTATGTAATGTAAAAACTTACGGCGGATCATTTTTCGTAGGTCGTCTGTAACATGGAGGGACCCGTTCCTCATACTTGTTCTTAGCAGCGATGTTGCCGACTTCCTTCATCCGCTGCACTTGAGAATCCTCCCAGCGGTCAAGCTCCAAATGCTTGACCTTGCTGATGTGCGCGCCCATTCCGCGGTGGATGCTCGCACAACGCATGCATATGAAAATCCCCAGGTTATACGATGCCCAGTCTGGATCTGGAAAACAGTTAGTTCCCATGTTAAACTGGATCTCCACCTTCCAATTTATCAAATATCTTATTACATCCAAATTTAGAGCTCTAGAAAACTTTTTTTTTATGATAAATTGCATAATTTATTCGAATATACCAGAGACAATTGAATTTCAAATTGGTGGTTTATTTAATATTATTGATAAGAACATCATGGTTGGATGGTTTCCTAAAATGTTAGATGTAGAAGACGAAGTTCGGGCTCTAGAGTAACATCACACTTACCAAAGTTACGAACCTCTTTGGTGCTTTAGCCACAAATTGAAAGGTCGTTACTCATATTACATGCAAAATGTTATATCCTAACTTTCGACTACCTGGCCTTGACGCTTTGTGCGCCGAAATGAGAGATAATGACGGCCAGATGTTCTGCTGATAATTTAAAAAAACATTGCAGACATAATATTTGTCTCATATTTTTGCGTATACAATTATAATTAGCACCAGCTAAAAGTTCAGTAATGATGCAATGCAATGAAAGCGACGAAGTTGCATCTTAACAAGCTCTTCAACTACCAAAGAATAAAAATATTACGCGGTGGTTTTAGTTGCAAGATTATAACGCTGGTATTGGTTGTTAAGTAAAAAACCTTACTATCAGATAAGACTGCATCACACTTTCTAACAGTCATAATCGGTCGGTGTATGTCTTATAGGCGTATGTAAGAAGGATGAAGAAGATTGTTTATCCCAGCGTAATAATAACGGATGTTTCGCACGGTGCAACAAGAGCGTGGGTTGGCTTGGACTTGAGGATGGATAAAACGTGTGACATACCAAAACATATTCAGTTTTACACTTGAATCAGGAGCATTTAGTAAATAAATTGTTTTCGTTTAAGATTGATGTTTGTATATATTTCACAACTTAAACTATTACTGCGATATACGCGATCTTGTTTTTTTATATTATTATGTAACCTTTACGTTACTTACAAGAGTATTATTGTTATCTATTACTGTACGTGTGAATGTCATTGAACTACTAATAGAGAATTAACAGACGAAAGATAAAATAGAATTAGTAATCATTATTACTCATTGTAAAACGACCGTATAGTCTAAAATCTAAATTAATATTTAATACAATAAAATGTTTAACTGAAATAAATGTTGCGGATGCTAAATGCAATTTATTGATTACATTGTTAATTTTAATAAATTTTAATTGTATAAAAATATAAGTGAAACCTTTTGAATTTTTTACTGATATTTCGACTTAGCTATATATATGGATCTTTGTCACGGAGAGACTGATGATGGTATGAACCATCCACGATGTAGGGTCATTGTTAAGAGAACAAACCTACGTTTGTCATTCAAATGGCTGCTCTAGCCGGAGACCGTGCCCAGTGCCCCTCTCTCGGCCAAATGGATCACTACCAAAAGAGCAATAAGGTCGTCAAAATATGAATATGTGTCCAATAACATTATGTTTATTAAATTTACTTTCATTATGACATCTGAACGATAACTTTGTTGCATATTACAACATTATTATATTTTCATCAATAAATCGTCACTTCGTTATCGACGTGTCATAATATGTGCCGAGGTGTTATCGAAAATTTTAGTTATTACATACACTGGTAATCTATGTGTCGTTTAGATGCCAATTATTAACAAACAAAACAATCTAATACCTTTTTGCCTCCGAGTTAATGTAAGTTTTAAAACGTTGCATGGGCTTCCTTGCAGGTTTGTGACTAAAATGTTTCTACTTAGATATAAACTATTAAATAAGAAATTATTCCGAATAAAAATACTACTGATTGCTCATAGCTTAACGGCCCAAGTCAATTACAAGTTAAATATACGTATCAATAATATACGTATACGTATAAATATATAGGCATATCGTGAGTGCAGTGAGATCTTAGTGGAAGCAAAATCTTCCACGCTTTGGAAAACATGTAAAATTATCAGTTTTCGTCGCGAGATAAAAGTTCGAGTGAGTATACTTCAGATTTTTGGAACGGCAACTAACTCTTTCAGCAATTGACATTGAATCTGCGTGGTGTTGCGCTCGAAGACTCCTTCATTTCGTACGAAGTCCTCACAAAGCAATATCACTTACCATTAAGGATAATATTTGTAAAAACCCAGCAAAAACAAAGATGACAAACAAAAGTTAGCTTGGATTAGTACCCACTTAACGATTTTCCCGTACGTGTTTTAACTTCACAACATTGTTTACTGAAGGCAACATACACTTGCGAATATCTAGCTAATCAGCTGATCGTTATCACTCATCATTACGTTGGCATAATTCCGTGCAGTCACGTTATTGGAACGTTGAAAAACAACAACATGAGTTCGTCATTCCGTAATATAATACGACAAGCGCTGCTATTTTAAATGAATCCGATTAGCCAGGATATAGTAATCTGCAATGTACGTCAAAGTTGATTATCTTATAACAATGGATTCTAGTCTTATGACCACTATACTAGTTTTTGGAATAATTAACCCAGCGTCGGGCTCAGATCTCCTCTGGGAATGTGAGAGATCATGAGAGCCATATAGAGAGTGTTTGTTGAGAGAGAACACTTTGGAGAATTATCAGATATGCAGTACTTATTTACGGAAAAAAATTAATAATTAAAATTATTCAATTAATTCAACATAATTTAGCATGTTTATCCCGGACTCTATCAGGCGGAATTAGTAAGGTATTTAAAAGTTTGTGAGGAAATTATATTTTTAAAAGACATATATTATGTTTTGAGGAACTAAGCGAGGACATTTTACTTATCAGGACGATATAAAAGTAGGTAGAGGCTTTGATCGGTCAGTCTGCAAGACTTCGAATACCAGGTATAAAAACATCTAAATTAATTTGTGTGAATATAGGCCCATCACAATATACTTTTACGATATGTCAACTTAGTTTTTACTGACTTATTATTATAATGTACAAACAAATTATTCCATCGTTTAATATCATTTTTTGAGCAAATAATTACTTATAATACGACCATGGATGTTGCTTTGTTAAATACGTGCACCGTTGTAATATACTCAGTACGGTGAATAATTATTGTCAAACATATACGTACATGTTTTAGTTGAAAACAAACAACATTGCTTAAAGAGGAACGTGACACGTACGTCGTTTGGTAAGTTAAAGTAACTTAAAATCAGCGCGGTGAAGCACTCGCTACTTACAATAAACGTTCACAACATTTGGCTTCGTTGTGCTTTGGGAGACATAATGCTTTGAATTTTTTCGAAATACGAATACCCAAAAGTGTTGCTAATTTTTATCGTGTTTTATATATTTATTATTTTGTAGTATGATGGTGGATACTAACTGCGATAGCTACAAACAAGTAAATATTTTAACACAAAATCCAACTTCAATTCAAAACAGGTGAATTTCTTGGTTTCGTCTCTTATTTTTCACCCTTAGGGGTGGTATTTTTTTCTTCAAACTTTAGTGGGACCAAACAGGAAGTATACTCTCTTAAACAAAGAAAAAAAAAGGAATTTTCCAAATCGGACCAACCCTAATCATAGCGATAGTCACAGTAGTTGTTTGTGCTGGTAAAAGGTAGGAACTCTCCTTTCTTATCTGAGCGTGAAGATAATGACTCGTCAACATTACTGACGGTGACGTCACCCGACTAAGTAGTACGACTGGACGCTATAACCGTAATGTAATTGCTTTGCAAATAACAAATCAATAACCTAAGAAAGCACGTCCGTTTGCCGTGTGTAGGTTAACTGTTTATAGTGCATGACTAACCTCAGCAAAGAATGACCTAATGGCGATCACAAAAATGAACTTCGCTATGGTCGCCCCGAAATAGAACTATCGTCACACTCCCGCGGAGTTTCTTTCCAGAAAAGAGTCAGGTTAGGAGAAATGTATAATTAAGTCTTCGCGAATTAATTTTCGTGTGGAAGTAGTGATAGCTTATTTTGAGGGTCCTTCTCAAGCCAGCTCCCGCTCGGAGAACCTACATTCGAATCCTGACTGCATCACCAATTTTTCGAACTGAAGTACGTGCTTTCGGTATAGGAAAATATTATGAGGGGAATTGAGACCTCTTCGTATTTTTCTCAAAGGCAGGTGAAATTTAATCTACACTTGGTCCGCTCGGTGGACTATGGCTATAAATCAATATGTAGCAAAGAACCGAAAATATTAGATCTCCAAAATACTACATTAGTTGTCGTCTATCATTTAACTGGTTAATCGAAAACTGTTCACTTTCGATGCTCTCGAAATTTAAAAAGATCCACAGGCTGTGTCTTCTTTGATAACAATCAGATTTATATTTGTTATCCTCTGAAGTGCGGCGATTGAGCTGTTAGGTCAATCCTCATATTTTTCACTAGATGTTTAATGTTACGCTACATTTCAATATCTCCAACTGCGACTGGCTGGTTTCAGAGTTACTTACGTGGCTGCAGATAGCCTTTTCAAATGCAGAAAAAATTTCCTGTTGGATGACTACGACTATCGGTGTAACTACCTCAAGGTGACACGATGTCGCTTCTCTATTTTCAATTTTTATTAACATTGTTAGTTTTCACATTACTTCGTCCTACCACTTGTATGCAGATGACCATACAATTTACCATCAAGCCTTTTTATCAGAATTCCCAAATGCAATAACCACTATCAATAATGATCTACTTGGTGCTAATCATACGGTCTAAAAGTTAATACTAAGAAGCCAAGTTATCAATAATTATCGCTGTTTGCGCGTTTGCTTATAGTATTAACGTTAAGTCTGATGGGATCTGATGGATTTTGATGTTTATATGCGTTATTGTATTCCGATTTTTGAGTTCTGGAGTGGATTCTACTCTGGTATCAAAAATTTTAAAAACGTCGAAAACGCCTGAAATTATCATCTAATAACAATCGAAATTAATCGACAGATCGACTTCAAATTCCAAGTCCATTTCGATCACCTCAAGAACCATGGTAATCGGTCGAATCTTTGTACAAATATTACATGGTAAAATTTAGCTTACATGCAAGGCCGGACGTTCATCTAAAAACAGCTTCCTTGGCCTTTAAAAGCTTAAAATGTGATGTTTCTTTTTTATTTGAATGAAAATTATTAACTTATCGAATTTTTAATTAACATTTTCATATAAAAGATATACTACCACTTAAAGCATTCGTCATACAGGTTTTATTAGCGTAACAGTTCGTAATGATGTGTTCACTAACCCTGAACTCATCGGATCAATAAAATCGTACTAAAATTAGAGAAAATGCAGTTAAAATCGATAATTAATTAAGTTAGGTTAAGACTTGGGTCGAATCAACAATTACAATATTTGCAAAGACGCACGCTAGCCAGCAAACGCGTAAAGTCATGCATGCTTCGAGCCAACCGGATGTCATGGCATCTCAATGTTTAATATTAAATCCATGTTTTATATTGCTCGCTTGTTGATTTTAAGGTGTATTCTGTCGTTATAGATTTGTTAAACCACCTATACAATTGTAATGTGCATATCTCTATACTTGTTATTTTATTAATATACATTGTTGTAGCTATATAGACCAGAACATGAATTTTGGAAAAAAATCGGGTCATTCTAATTGAAGACCCTTAAATAAAGATTTTACCCGGCAAAATTCCTGATAGTATAGATTGTTATTATTTTCTTGCTTTTTAAGATTAGATTTAGGATACACTCTATCTCAACAGTAAAGGAAAGTTAGGTTAGGTTGGGATTTCTAGTATATAATTATATTCAATACTTTTGAATGACACGAAACGTTTAAAATAATATAAAAATGTAAAATAATGTAGTAAAAGTTTGTGACCAGCAATTTTTATGTTGCGTTCTACAATGCCGTTTATTAATGACTTGGGGTGTCCACTAAACGCTGATATTTGAAGATAAGCTGATTTTGATTTAGTATTGTGAATATAAATCTCTTTCATTTCCAATTCCAAATCAAGTTCCAAGTTCTAAATCCTGATACTTCACGGATGAGTTAATATTTCCCATTAATCTCGCACGTGTTTATTAGCTACACAACCGGTGTGTGTTGGGCATTCTATATACTTGTTGACTTTATAAGTAGCTTTAATGGAGTTATAACAATATCTGTAATAGGCATTTGATTGTTAAAAATTTCTTCAAGCGTAGGTATCATTAAATGACGTGCGATATGTAAACATAATATTTGTTATTATCTAAAGTCCATAGCAGCCTCAAGTTCAGTTACAAAAATTATTCATCATGGACAAAAACACTTATCTTACTTAAAGATGGTGCGATCTGATCCAATTTGATAATCTACGCAATGAAATGTCGTTTCGTACAGAAGCTAAAGCGAATTTGAAACCATATGCTAGGCAACCGGCCCCAGTAAAATAATCTTTATTTGCAAAAATAATGTCTACGTAACTCAAGATTCTCAAGAACTCGAAACTTAGTTGCCGTACAGTAGGTTATATGAGACCGTTCTTTGTAACGAGCACTTCAGGCCACCGGCTGTCAATGCAACCGTGTGGTCGGCGAGTTTATGCAATCGTATCACATTGCACGTCGCGCTAGTCTGTGCCCACCTTTAACACAAAAGTCGGTGTTTACAAGCGGTCTATATGTGTATTACGAATACACAGACTGTACGTCACGCGCGCACATGAGCGTGCGTGGCCTCCACTCGTAAATAACGCTGTTTTGATCATAGCACTTGTGAGTGAATCTTCTTGTAAGATCCGAAACTGGTTTCGGTGAGAATATTTGGGTTCTATCTGGTATATCGACAATATACGGCTTCATTTTGCATTCGTTTTGAATGGAATAACATCACTGAGCCGTATAAACATTACATTTTATTATTCAAAATGTGTGAGCTTTGAATTTTTTGGTAGGTATGTAATAACCGAATGTAATGTACGCAAAATATTAAAATATTTCACATGTATTACAATTGTAATTCGATGACGTACTTTTACGATGAATAATGAAATGTTGATTTTATGGTTTAACTAAAAAATTAAAATGATGGGAACTATATTATATTAAATATTATATTTTGATAGTTTTAAAACGCATATACTTTGCGTAATTTGTGTAATATATTTAAGGGGTAATTATTTGAAAACTAATCCAATCGCCTATTATTCGATGGTATCCAAAACGTATGCAGATATGGGTATTAAAATAAAAAATAAAAACAAAAAACTTATTATCGTTGACAGTTTCTAGCAAAATAACGCGAATCCGATTTGAATTTCACATTTTAAAATTTAAAAATCTTAATTACGATACAATGGATAAATTGATTAGTTTACCTAACCGTCACACAAACTTCGGCTTAGCTGTTTACACACAAATTAACAGTTTGTTACACGGTTCAAGGAAATTCTGTTTATTTTTGTTGCTCGACGATTCTTAGCCATGTTAATGTCATCACGATGCAATAACAATAACAATGAAACCGACATTCACACAGACAACCCAACTTTTAATATAATATCATTACAGCAGTCTTATACTTTGCTCCTATTTTTTGTTGTTATTGGAGTTACTCTATGTCAGAATTACGCAAGATGTAAAAGGTGTAAAAGATGACACGCGCTAGTATTATCTATGTTACGGTTGATATGGACATACACGATTAAGACTCAACAAACGCCCATGACCTGAGAACAAACTTCATATAAATGTCTCCACCGGCTGGGAGTTAAACCCAATAACAGCTCAGCAGGCAGGGTCGACCCAACTACGGGTGCTATGGGGTCGTGAACAGTCGTTGTACAGCCAGTTGTAAGTATACATTAAACAACTATGCTGTGGATCACAGATGTCTAATAATATTCATTTGTTTCTGTGACGAAATCATCGGGAGAAATCCATCATAAACGAGAGTCGTGTATAAATTTCTCACAGGCGTGTGAAGTTTACCAAAGTGCACTTGTTCAGCTTGGCGGAAGACCTTTACTGCACATGGTGAGTGGAGAGCCGATACGCATAATCACATTCTATTTTCTCTGAATATATTAAACGAATGAAATTTAAATGTGGTGATGCCTACTTTAAAATATAATAAGAAACGAAAACGAAAATTTTGTCATAGAATTTGAACAGACAAAACTAAGCACGCGAATATGATGAAATTTGGGCAGTTTTCATTGTGCGACTTCCTTAGGAATGGTCACGATAAAATTTGGTAACGTATCGAATTGTATTACGCCTTACACGGTATATACATGAATAAATGAAAATGAATTGTTACTTCTACATGAGTTTACCGATATTTACATAAATAGATGATAGATGATATTAAATTAAATATTAATATGATAAATAAAATTAAACTTATCATTACGCTATTTCGTATAAATCCGCTTAAGTTTTTCTTCGATTCTTAGGATAAAATAATGAAATGATATTTTACTCTGCTCTGCGATAATCTTTCCATTATCCCTACTCTCACTCACTTTTTATCATTTCATTGAGGTAAGTTTGTTTAAGTTTATGTTCTGTTTGATTCATCTTGCGTTTTTTTTGGGCTAACTCTACTCCATTAGTACCATGACATAGTTCTTATCTGTCTACTTCTTTTTATGACATATATCTTCTACCGTAGGTCGTTATTCAATACGAGCTATATATAGACTAAAGTCGCGTAAGTCATTAAGAGAAAAATTTTAAGAAATAGGTGTACTCACCGTAGCCAGTCAATATATTTATAGTAATTTAGTATTTATTAAAAATAATTTAAATATG
>DWPT01001883.1:0-17397 GCA_018251895.1 Agathymus mariae mariae | reverse complement strand
ACTAGTTTTATTTTTTTTATACCCGAAATATGCAGCAAGTTGTAGGGTGCCTAATACTTTTGGCCAAGGCTGTATGTAATTTTCCTTTAATCCAAGTACTATGGTATGATGAGTGGTGTGAGTGATAAAAACACATTGTGCAAATAGTAAATTGTTTTTTTGTTCGGATTGGTAATTAAGTAGCAAGCTGTGTAATTTGCATACGATAATGCAATTTAATAATAAGATTGTAAGGGATCCATTAATCCATAGACGCGTTGCATTCACATCGTAGCGGAGCAACCGTTTATTAATTGGCTGTTCAATAATTTGTTACGTATTAACAATAGTGACTTCAATGTTTTTAACGTGAAAATAGGTAAGCAAGTCACAGACAACCTGTATAATCTGCATACGGTAATCGGAGGGGAGGCGACATCTGCATCAATTTGACTCGCGCACAATTTGAGCGCTGGCCTTTGAATTTATATTTATTTTGTTTGTGTATATACAGGTTGAGGTTTTCTTGTATTTATCGTCCATTTAAAAGTTTCTAATGCGGTTCAAATATCGTTGTATTTTTTTTATATTTTATTGACCCGTTTATATTTGGTGCTAATGATAATTAGACTATAAGATACTCTGTAACATGTTCCAATGCTCTGCGTGTCTTAAATAATTATTGTTAAATATTTCTTCTTTTTAATACAAATATAAACACAAATGAATTAATACGCACTCATATTATGCTGACAAGTAATAAAATTTGCAATGTCGAAATTAATATCTATGCACAAACATTTAACTGTTACATTACTCTACATCAGATTCGTTCGGGAATCGAACTGGGGATCGAACAGGGTTATAGAATAGTCTCATCTAAACGTGGTATGGTTATTACTGTAACTTTTCCGTTTCGATATTGTGATTTCAAAATAGTCCGATCATTAATTTATTAAAACATTTATGCAAATTTTCAATGTTGGCATAAAGATTTTCCTTTGTGAATTTCAAATCAGCCTATACACGGTCGGTTCACCCCCCCATTATTATGAGTTTTCTCGAATTTTCCCCGCGTTTTCATTAGTAGGGGTGCGTTTTAGTGAGTTATGCAAACAAAGGGAAGGGGTGCAAATAGTAACAAGCTGCAAGTTGCATTGGTGTCTGTTTTGTATTAAAATTTTGGGTTTATTTGAATAAATCATTTGGATTTAGGAGTCTGGAACGTTTATGTTCACGGGGAATTTGTTTGGAACAGAATTAAAAATATATTTTTGAATTTGTTAATCTATTTACTTCCTCTCTATTGTAAAAAAATATCCGCCAGGATGTTTATTTTTTGTTTTAAAGAAATGTTTTCGTAATATTTATTTTTAATATGCAATATATAAATATAAAATATTGTAAATAATTTCAGACTAAATAAACTACCTATATTGTACAAATATATTAAACGAATCGTAATACTCAAAATTAATTTAAATACATGTATACGTAAGGACTTTCAAAGCTCCCCATGTATTATAAGTGAAAACATACGTGATTAAAATCCAGTTATGTGTAACCTACATTTCACAGGCTGACTCCCAGTGGTTCAGAAGTACGAAATTGAAGAGGCAAGAAAGGTGGAAATTAATTATTAATTTGATACATATACTAGAGTACCATATAACATACTATACTGTATACATTTATATAATCTAATATATGTAGACAGAGAAGAGGTAGAATATAGGTTAATACTAATTCATTAATAATACATTTCATACTAACACCTTATACAATGAACGAATTCTGATTTATAAAACATATAAAGTTTGGGAAAAATTGCCTAATACTAAAAGCTAATTTGTAGTTCTTAAGAACTAAATGCAGAAACAAACAAAAAAAGTCTACCACGAACCGACAGACAATAGCTAAGATAATAAGACAGCATTCAGTATAACCGTCAAAATTCATAAACGAATTTATAATCATAAACCTCCTTGAAAATACTTGGGAAACTCGTCGAAAGAATTTGAATTTCATTTCCGCTGCAAAACAATTACCTAAACAATAACAATTAATACACTTCGCGATACAAACGATGTAAATGTGTTTACTTTGGAACTTGGCGCTAATTTACATTAAACAATATTGAAAGAGTGATAAACAGAGTGTTAGGAGAATTGGCGCGTTTATACGACAGTTCAAAGTTTGAACGATGCGATGGGAATCCATTCGCACTGTGGGTTTTATTCGTCTCATTATTTTATATATGTGTATTAAATTATGTAAATAAATTTAGATATCTTAGTATTCTCCTTGGGAACTTTTTGGTTCCCTTTCAGGACTGTTTATGGTCCAGACAGTTAGTAGCATTGAAGATTTAAAAATTTGAAACGTCAGTTTCAATAAAAAACAAAATTGCATGTGCTGATGACTCCTGTACCATGTCGGACCGTGCTCCACAAGTGGACTTTGGTGGAGGTTTAAATTACACGTAGTAAGAACCATTGGCAGCAATAATTTCACAGCTATTATAAAATACTGATCCGGTATTCTTATTGGGATCACGAATTATCTTAACTAACATTAACGGACACGTTGTTTTACCAGTCTCATCTCAAATGTCGCTACTACGATAAAATTAACATTAACTTTCCTCTTCGCTCCTCGGAACTACCAGAACCTCGCTGGATTTGTTACTCTGTATATTGCAATCTAAAAATAAATTGTACAGACTCTAGACTTTTTTTCATCAGCCAGATGGCAAAGTACTAGGGTCAGTAATAAAAATCAAAACCACTAGGCACACAGAGACAGAAATTTAATGTCAAATTATACGTATTGATATCAATGTTTCAGTTACATTGCCGAAAAGCCTATTTTTTTAACTTTACAATTAATTAAGTGGCACAAGAATTTTCCTACTTTAATTCATGATTTTACTCACAAAATCACTTGCGCAGAATGCATGAGCACTTAAAAAGGAAATTATAAAGCTTTAGGCAATCTTTTTGAAAGTTTTCTCCGAGAGCGTCGTAAGTTAGGACACCTGTTAGGTCTAGACGGGAAGGGGAGATTCCTTTGCAACTTTAAGTACATTCGTTATTTGTTATGAGAGTGCGAATTAAATTCATAGCCCCTTGGCTCTCTGGGAGAAACTCGCTAACTGCCTCATTTAGATCCTATTTATGTTATATGAAGTTTCGTCTGTAAAGGAAGGAAATAATTTTGACGGGATTAATTAACGCCATTACCCATTCTGGTCCCCGCACTATGTTTCTCTGTGTCATGAATGGCCACACACACATTTATAACGTTACAGAAAGCGAATATACGTGTGCGGCATAAATCTTTGCCATTGTCGGGAATCAAGGTTGGAACCACTAACTCAGCAGACAATGTTCGAGGCAGGTATTATTAAATGCGTGACATAAGCTTTAAAATATTTGAAAGTTTGATGAGGTGAAGTTGCTCAATAGATCATAAAGGCTTTGTATACGCTGCTAAGATAAGATTGTTGTTAAGAACTATTAAGTAGCTGAAAACGCACCTCTAGTTTTTAAAATGATATGCATATAGAATTTTAATTATTCGTGAAACTCGTCGTCGTAAGGATTCGTCAGAAACCTGCATGTCTGAGATTTGTTCATAATGACAAGATGAGTGAAGTCTGCCAAACCCCCACTCAGACTAGATAGTCTAGTAAAGAAGATCTTCATCCTAAACATTTTGCCAGAAGACTCGGCCCCAGCTAAGGGACAGTAGTGGATGATGATGATGGCATCAAAATCAACATATTAAAAAAATACCTTTCTGAAGTATACATTATGTACGTACGCTATTGTGAGTTGCCGTTCGATGTTCTTACCTGTAAAGAAATTAACAATCGTTAATATAAATAAAAAATATTTCACGTAAGCAAATATGCAATGGAAACTCAGTTTAAATATGAGACTTGAATGAATCTAGATAATTTGTTGGGGCCATTTCTGCATGTAATGATTTTAAACAAACTAATACAACTAAGTTATACTACACCAACATTTATGTGAGTTTAACTACAAAGAAAGTGGTTCAAGAGAAAAGATTAGGGATTTAAGGTGAAAATAAAATATGTAAAACGCTTAATAGAAGTTAATGATTTTTATTTCAGTGGTTATTACTCGTAAATGAAAAGTATTATGATTAGAAGCGAAGCAACGGCGAGTTACTATTTATGTACAGACCCTAAACGTCGACCTTGTTTAATAGATTACAAAAAAGTCCTTCCTGTTTCTTCCTGCACCCAGCACCTGATTCACAATGGGTGCTGCATAAAAGTATACAAGCAGGGGAAACCTCATTTCAAAATTAAAAATAAGACATTATCTCTTATCCTGGCACACAACGCATCAGAGAGGCTTCATCTAAATGAAAAACGACGCATCCTTTGTAGCCTGTAGCGGAAAAAGAAGAACCAGTGTCGCTCGTAAACAGCGCGTCACTTTGACGCGTCGCCATTAGCCGAAACGACGTGTTGTATCTTTATCTACCTATGTTTATTTTTAACAACAGCCAACAGCCAAAGATAAATAAATGAGTACTTGGAGAATTGCATATCCTTTTTCATTACGAATATCCAATTTGCTAGTGGCATGGATTATGGTTTCGTCATTTTTTTTGAGAAATGATGCAAATGGTACAAAGTTATTAGTCCTAATTATCTTTTATCATATTTTCTATGAATAATCCGCCTTATTTATGAATTTACTTGTATAACATTGTCAGTACCAAAATATTTACTTGAATTTTAATGAAATACGGTTTTTAAGTTGAACCACACGCTTTTTTATGACATCCAAATCAAAATTTGTATTGTATGATAAGTTATTAAGTAACGAACGAAATAAAAATATTTTGTTTCGGTCATCTGTATCCTTTTTCTTTTAATTTCAAGACATAGCTTAGTTTTATTTTCTTATTATAGCAGTCGATTAATTGTGGAAAAAAGAGACTGAAAATGCGGGCTTTTATATTTTACATACAAAAAATAAGTATAATTAGTAAGTTACATCTTAATTAAATTATTTTAATTTATTAATTATACTGTTTGATACTTTGCATACCTTAACATGTGAAACTCGGCGGACAATCCATTTTCATGCAAATAAATATAATTTATTGTATTGTATTCGTTGTTGGAAGTGAGTTGCCATAATAATGGTGACATTATATCGTTGTTGGTTTGCTTATCCGATCCTTTGGGTGAGGTAACCGTCAACGAGTTTTAAAATAATAAATAAAAACGTATTAAATAAATAACAAATATTTTCTGATTCAACATGATTAACTCATAATCATGCAGTGAATTATTTTTTCTAGTGTCCAGAAATATAAACACATATTGAGCTATAAGCAGTTCGAAAATGGCAAAACGTCACAGTTCACCTAATTCCGGACACAGGAAGCGTCCTTCCTTTCCGAAGGGAAGATGAGCGGTTAAGTGGTCAATTGATCGCGGCGGGTGGTCCTCGTTGCCATCAACTTGTCCTCATACAATTCCACTTGATGGAGCCCTAATGACGTCATAAGGGCCGACGGTTTTCTATAATAATCCGACTAATAGGGTCCTATTTCTGTATCACACACTTAATGCCAGATCTATTTCAATAAAATATAGAGAATACTTAAGCACTTACACACTCATGCCTCTACGCTAAGACATATAAGCGTAATAGGTATCTGTCACAAATAAAAAACCGCCCTAGAAGCCCCGACCCGAGGTTTTAATGTAAGTAAAATTACCAAGTAAAGCAGATCAAGGTTGATCTAAATGAAAAAATCCAACTTTCTTCACTGTAAATAGTTTCACCTAATGGTCACGTTGTTCACACTAAATGATGAATTATGATATTTTTACCGAATAAAAACCCGCAAAAATTATTTTAGGTACCAAAACCAGCGTCGAAAATTTTAATATATAAAAGACATTAATTTGTCAGTCCCGATTTTATTGTCAAATAGCAGTTGTTTCGTCTTCGCTGAGGCTTTGGGGCCGTCAAAGAGCGTGAAGCGCGTTCGAGTCGCCACAGGGAGCGACGCTCCAGAGTGGATGCGTAACAATTTGCTGCTATTGCTTAACCTGTGACATCATTTACGATTCACAAATGGCAAGTGTTTCGAGTGACCCTATCCGGTGCGTCGATGCTTAGACACAGACACACTTTCGCACGTCACGTGGAAAAGTATGAAATTGCCAACGACTCCAGCAAGACCCTTACACTAATGACTACGGGTTCCGTTTCAAGAAGCTCTTTGAGACATGCAGACCGCACTTAGCTACTTCTGCTCCATATCCTCGTAAGTATGAGTATTTTAAAATCTCACTCCAACGCTCTTCGCGAGCTTCCATTACCGAGAATAATAACTTTGATAATGAGTATAATATATTTGATGCAGTATAAATGATACTATATTTAGTAAAAGTAAAGACGTGTCGGTTCTAGTGAGTCTTCTACAAATGTGTGACATTTATTGACAAACACTGAGCACGTAAGTTGATTCTCTCGTTGTGGGACGGCAGCCAACTCCAAAAGCGTGTAGTTATATGTTGCTTATAATAAACATGAAAACCTGTATAAATATATTCGGCCGCACTTCCTTAGCTTAGTTCATCATCACATCTCATAAACATCCCATTGGGAGCCTGGAAGAGATCGCTCTTAGCGATAAGGTCGACTATTGTTTACATCGTGTTTTCTGTTCTTTATAAATATGTATTTCTCTTGGTGTACAATAAAGTGTATTGTATTGTATTGCATCCCACTGCTGACCCTAGATCTCTTGTAAGTACTGTTCCCTTATTACGTTCGTTAAGTACGTGTTGGAAGACTTCTCACATGTTGGAGAACATTACGGTTCGCGCTTAAGATTCCTTTGTAGTAGCAAATACTTATTAATCTCCAAGATGCACATGACATCACTTCAAAACACTAGTGTGCGCTGGATTAGAACTATAGGCTCTCACTGTATATTACTTATATCACGAATATACTTTGTTTGTCTTTGCTATTATTCACAATGGTTCCGTTTGTTCTTTCAAACTACCGGTTTATCTTCAAACGCAATATCCGGAGTGCTTCCGAGAAAATTGTTACAACAGCGATCATTGTTTACAAAATACAAACGAAGGAGATCTTTTAAAAAGGTTTCGTATGCCGGGCACCGATACACCTGTTTGTTTTAAAGATGTTTCAAACCGGGCCACGTCAATGCTCTTCAAACAATCGAGAAAAATCGGTTTGAATTCGGAAAATTATTGGTAATTCGTTTTTATTTAGTAGTAAATCAATTTATATTACCTATAAACAATTTTAGTCGAGTTTGAACAAACCGTTTCAATTATTTTGCTGTATTATTTATTAATAATCTGCAATTAAAATTATTGACAGCGAATCTGAAGGCTTTAGACAGGTTGTCACATTCAGTTGCTTTAATTTTCGATTATGATTTATACGTGATTCGATACGTGGAGGAGTCGAAACTATTGTGATATATAAACATTTTTATTTAAGGCTTGGATACTTTTGTGAGATGCCTGCATGCCACCCACGACATGGGAATTATAATTATTTTATGCTATGTAACTGTGTGTACCATCGATTAGTAGTAATTGTTGATCGTAGGTATGATGCTCTATGTACTTCCAATAAATTAGTTGTAACATAATTCATTCCATGAAAATTCAATTAGAAAAACACTCATTTTATTAATCTTGAAAGACAGAAATCTCAATAAACTTTTCAAAAATCCTTATTCATTTTCACTGGCTCACTAAACGCTTATGGGGTGACCATACCGCGTCAGGTGTTCTCAACAGCGGCGCCGCATTGCTGTTTATTACCGTCATATTTCAGTACCCCTGCAACAGACGGACCCCACTTGATTTGCATCTGACAAAGCGTTCAACGTAATATCCGAAGGAACCCAGTTTTAGAAACGAAATCATAGAAAGTATTTGCTATAAATTTTCACTGGAAATATCTGATAATGTCATTTGTGATGTTAATTAACATGAAGGGTTTGTGTGAAGTCGGTGTTTTTTTACCAAAATTAATTTTTTTATTTTTATGTTTGAGCTTATTCTGTTTCAAATATCATAAGTCAATTTTTAGGAAAGCAGTACAATTGCAGGGTCTAAAAATTGCATATTTTCGTGTAACGATCCATATCGGGAATGAGAATTCTCGATAGTTTAGTGAACCGCTTGGCAGAACCGCACGAACCGACCAACATCAATCAGAGCCACAAAAGCCAGTAACGGACACGCGATGAAGTTTCGATGACGAAGTTAAAACGTCGCCAAAATTTTGCTTTCAATAAATAAAAAACAAAAGATTTCTCTCACTTGTAATCCATCAAATAGCAATGATAAAAAAACAACAGGTTGGAAGGTTGACAGGTTGATTTGGAAACAGAAGATTACTTAGTGATTATGGGAGAATTTCGAACACTGGTATGGTAAAATCTTTAGTTGCCTACGATTAATTATATTTCACTCCGTACATTCCATATATATACACAATGAAGTTTAGCATATTTTTTAGCTACGCTGTTCAAAACAGTCAACTAAAAGCTCGCGATACAAACAACCTAACTTTTGAAAGCGTAATTGGATGCAATATTCAAAGCTCCCTTTAGGGTTCAGGCGGAAAGTAACGGGACGGGACTAACGCCGACCGAAAATTGGAGTTACAGCAGAACACTGGTTTCCATTTAGCTTACCTGTTATTATAATGTTAAAATAAAAAGAAATACGACTTTGGACAGTTTTATTGAGGAATTGTATTTTGGAAATGATACTACTAATGTGGCATTCTAGTAGTGTAACGATATCATAATGGCAAAAACCAGAGATTTCACATATTCCCGATGAAAATAATTCACAGGAGCAAAGATCATATTATATAATTTCAATATAGTTGATAGTGTCAGGCGTTACTTTGCGGAAATTCATTGTTATTAAATTGGTATTAATTTACTTTGCAACAATCCGCAAGCACAATGTATGATAGTATATACTTCTATACATGCATATAACCTACCTCCCTCCCACGAAGGACAACATGAATTTATGATAAATAAAATTATATACCAACATACATACCGTCACCTACGTCAGCGTAAGTAAATTAATTCTAATTTAATATAATTTGAAGCCGAATATTGTTTAAGACTCATTTATCGCATAAGCGCTTAAAATAGTGCTTCAGTCACTGTGTATGAAAGCAAATAGACTTATTCAGGTTCTCACCACCAAACTTTACAATAGCTGTTAATTCCATACAACCTGTATGGCGTTTGTCAAACGCCACGATAATTGATTACGTGAAATGTGTACGTTGCCTACGACACGTGCTGCATCAAAAGACGTTCATAATGTGAGCTACGGAACATGCTCGCTAGTCAGTTTCACGCTTGGCCACGTTTTGCACTAGCTCGCGGCGGTACGTGCGTGATGATGAATTTTGCAATTACTCATACCTCGAGGCACACTTTTATTAATTTCACTAAACGTATATCGGACTCTTTGTTATTATACCGCGTTCGTCCTGGTGGGCGTGTTGCAAGGCACAAATATGTAAATATTAAACAACAGGTATCTGCATACTAGATTCAGCTGCTGCGTCTGCAGGAATTTATTTCCCGTTCAAGATTTATCAATTATATGGAAGTAATATAGCTGCGATACAGTGATTTTTGTATCTGATCATTAGCTTGTCCAACCTCCCATGTTCGTGGTATTTTCCGTTGAATAATGGGCGAAGAAATCATGCCCGGAGCTTCCGGTTGGAGGTCGCTGTGGTCTGTACCACAGAAATGGGTGATCCAAGTCTTGATGGTACTTGTACATAATGATAAAGATCTATCTGGCCAGCTAGATTCAAATAATGACGATGCATTTTAAATGTTAAATAATAATGTTTTAACGTCTGTCGTTTCCATTGTGGAAAGTTAGTTAATAATCGGGTTCTTAGCTTCGTTTATCCGGCACTATAAAAATCGTGGGTGGTATCAGATAGTGTACATCAGCTGTTGTAAAAAAAAATAGTTAAAGCCGTAACGTTTGTGTCAATTTTATTTTCGTACTGAAGAAGGACAAGCTTATTTTTTTTCAGCTTATTGGTTTTGGGAAGTATATCAAAAGCTTCATCTCACCATCGTAGTACTAATCAATTTGAGAAGCCTACAGCCCTCTTGTAATGCCTGCGTAAAAGATAAATTCTTCCTGCCGACCGCTACAATCCTAGGTTCGATTTCCGTTCTTTGTGGACTTATGCGTGGAAGACACAATGAGATCTCGTCGTAGCACGATCACATATGCCTTAATTGTTTAATGTAACTAGGACATGGGGAGTCATTGTACGGGGATAAATGTTAGAATTTATTTAAAAGGAAAATATATCATGGGGTCCGTTTAGATTTAACTATAAGGCAACATACTTATCGTGCGATAAGATACATAGATATTCTAAAGGTTGCTAAATCTCAAAGATATACTTGGATTTATATTTAAATCAGGGATGTTATAGAGCTCCATAACCGTAACTGAAAC
Source organism: Agathymus mariae mariae (assembly GCA_018251895.1). Classification (NCBI taxonomy): domain Eukaryota; kingdom Metazoa; phylum Arthropoda; class Insecta; order Lepidoptera; family Hesperiidae; genus Agathymus; species Agathymus mariae. The sequence continues at coordinate 6,836 of DWPT01001883.1, read as the reverse complement.
TATCGGATATCCGAAAAAATATTTATTCGAAATCATAACCGAATCCGATAAAATGGTTTCGGATAATTTTGGATAGGGGTAAAATGTAAATAAAGTACGTTACGTCCAATATTAATTTTCAAGATTAGTGTTTTTTTCTATAATTATAATGTAACCGTAACCGAAACCGGCAAAAAAATCCATATCCAGATCCGAAATTAAATATCCATGCCATCCCTAATTTAAATCACTTGTCCTTTGTAAGGTATTCTTTAATATCTTACGAGAAAATTTTTAAAAATATTATTGAGTACAAGTAGCAGAAAACTTAAGTGATTTAAACAAATAGGTGAAATTCTTTCGAAAAGCGGTTAATGTTCAAGGTTCGTTGTCTAAGCGACGAGGCAACTTTTACGAGTGTTAAGAGTTGAGAACTCATTCTAATTTAATAGCCGCCTGGGGCTGTTTGAGTCATTCATTCAGACTGAGGTGTAAGGGGCTTTATCCAGTCGTAAGTCCGCGGCATCGGAGCCTGGGACCATGGAAGTCTCTAAGCTTTGCAACACGCTGATATCCGAGCGATACGTATGATAAGGCTTCTTTATTTATTCCAAAATCAGTTGTGAATTATTTTTTATTGGTTTCGCTACAGTACTGGACAGCCAGTTACTAAGCGGTTTCACCGTTGCCTTCTTGCCTGGCTACTATACAATAATACCTATATTTTGCCTAAGTTTTAAACTATTTTCGTTAAGAAATTGTAATAAACAAATATGTCTCCTAGAAGTAGGAAAACCGATTAGTAACACAATAAAATGGTGCAATCATATATATTTTTTAATTACTAGTGAAAATGAGCATCAATTGTTTTGGGTGTGTGATATTTGTGTTGTTTGTCAACGTAAGACAAATGATGTCTGAAGCGAAGCGAGGACGGGTTACTAGTTGAAGAGTAGGTATACCTCCAACTACGATTTGTACGAAACGTGGACTGTAGATGCTGGACATATACGTAATTTATTTAAACGTAAATAAATTCTAACCCGTGAATATCACTCGCATTTGCATGACAATTGCAATGAAACAAACCGTGCTCGCTTCCGGTTGCACTCCACTCCGAACGGATCCGGTTTCCGTTAACGGAGGACGTCGTTATAATTTTCCGTTTAAACCGATGAGTTTGTACATTAACAGTTGTAATATTAAATAGGGAAGGTAGCTGTATTTTTGCATTATCCATATCGTTAGTTAAGTAGAAAACACAATTCAATTGTAACCACGATTTACATTCGTTTTAGAACCTCTATGGCTAGTGTAGATTCTCGGTTCGATCCTCCGCCGATATTTAAATGCCAAATTTGATTTTTAGTTCCGTATGACCTAAACTTTCTGAGAATACCAGAATTTTGCTTATAAGCCATCCAATCTTTATGTTTTACTAGAATGTAAAGAATTTTTTGAAAACATGATCTTATCATTTTCATGAATATACGTTCATCAGCTTTAGTAATAAAAAGTATATGCCCAGGAATTATGTATTTACGCGAGATAAGAAATAGCCTATGGTTAGATAGCAATATAAACTCTATGTATATGCAAATAGCCAACTCGATCTGTTGCTGCGTAGCGACGTGAAAGGGCAAACCGACGAACTAACAAATACCCCTTCGTATTTATAATATTTAGTAGAAAAGTAAGAACGACGCATAAAAATGGCGGTTTAATTTATCTAGTGCCTCCACAATGGCGGCCATATTGTTTGATTGTGTACAAGGAAAAACATGGCGGGACAATTTATCGCAAAGGGACGAAAATACTGACTTAAAGCTGTCATGTTTAATGTGAATTAAAGCTAATAAAGTACAGGCTCCAATTGAGCTGCTTAATGTTATCTTGCTGTAATGTTCATTTATGAAGTTAACACATTTAATTGTCTGGAATATGAATCTAACCACAACTTTTACAAGCTGAGGTATTTCTTATAACGGCACATGTTTTTTTCTTAATTTTATGGCTTATTTAGCTATTTAGAATTTAAAAAAATACATGCGAAGAGATCACATACGCCAGAGTAAATAGATTATATCTTATCAATTTTCAGAAACCACAGTTCGGGAATGCGAAATTAGATCTTTTGATAATAAGGCAAAAGAACGAAAGGATGCCAATACTTTTATTAACCCTATTTCATTATACACATTTGAAATGTAAAAAAATGTAGTAGCTATATAAAAAGTAAACGATTTAATTATAAGTAATAATTGATTCATCATTAATGATTCGCCATATCTAAATTAATTTTCATTTGGGTAATATGGGCAATATGTTCGATGTAAATAAGTGTCATGCATTAATTTGGGTTCTACCCTCCTTTTTTCTCGGTTAAATAGCGAGCGTCATGACGTCATCAGCGTCGCTGTCGGTGTACGTTCGCGGTCAAGTACGGCACGCGAGCTGTACGTGCTATTTTTCGCCGCGTTTACTTCAGTGATTCGGTTGTTCAACCCCTATATTTCATCGTTGGAATATTGTCAGAAGACATGTAAGTATAACTAGTTGAAATACCAATACAAATAAAATAAAATAAATTTGTATTGTACTGATATTTTGTTAAAATGTGGCCAAAACAGTTTTTTTACATTAATAGCCGACAAATGAGCAAACAGGCCACTCGATGATAGGTGGTCACTGTCGCTTATTCCCATCTTTAACAGAAAAGACATCACTACGCCGACAGCCCAGCAGGAAGCGAGAAACTCCGCTTCCTGGCTTCCGAGATTGCAATGTAAAACGCGTTGAAACATTTCATGGTTAATTCTTGAAGGGTGGCAGTTAGCTGGGACAAAAACCCTACTAAAAAACATTGAACAACATTATGTTTATCGTAAATTACGATCATCTTCTCGCACAAGAAACCCGTGAGTGGGGTATTTCACAATTAGCGCGACGAGCGCGGAGCTCTCAAACAGACGGGTAACTTAGTTTGTGACTGTGCTACTCGCACTATTGTTCTTGAGAATGTTTCTGATACCAAAACTAAGATCTTGTGTTATGAATAGTTTCGCAGCCGGCTACTTGTGAAATTCTATGTAACACGGAAGAATACAGTTAGTAACAGTCCCTGATTCGCTTCAGAAAACCTACGCCTTACGTTTACAAAAATAACACTCGCATCCCTATGAAATTTTTGTTGTTATGTTGTCGCGCTCATAAATATAGAATAGTCATTTAAAAGTAGGGTAGTTATCTACGGCTCCCTGACTGCCTGTCGGTCGTCTATGAAAACTCAATACAGTGGTTGAATAACACAGTCTACTTTAGCCCCTAAAAGGCGAAATTCTACTTATAACGAGAGTGCATTTGAGAGTGACAGTGGTCATATTATGTAAATAAAGTAGGGAGATTAGTACTATGTAAAGCTATTGATGGCTGTCTTATTAATTAATCTCAGTAGCAATATAAAAACAACCAATAAATATTTTGTTTACTACCCTCCTAATAGAACATCCATATGTTTATTTGCTAATAGTTGGGAATAGGTGGATTTTCCTGAATGAAGTGTATGAGAATCTGAAACTTTAAAATGTATTCGTTAGTTTCCGCGTGATACTTCATGATGACATGGTCCCAGATTGCCCGCAAAACAAAAATTGACGTCAGTTTATAGAAATCGAGATGTATGTGGGTCGCTAAGATCTTATTTCGAAAACAGATCAATTGTCAGAAATATGAACCGAAGTTTCACCGTTACAGGTCTCGGAAATACTATTCAATGAGTTTTCGAGTGTGCCATTTCACTTTGATTCAACCACGAATGCAGCAGATCAATTTATATATTCAGATCAGTATTTATATTTAAATTTATTTTCACTTTTTTGTACAATTTTGTGTTTTTCTTTTTGGAGTAGGTTTAATTTTTTTACTTTCTATTACATTGTTAATTAAACAGTCATCAGGTCAATCTGCTCTAGCAAAAAATCTGAGTGAAGCCGATTCAAATTATTCGATTGAGTTGCACAGTCCATAGCTGATCTCGGCTGAACGACAGTATATTCCACGTTAGGTAAGAAAGGTCACTGAGATAAATATACATCCACAAAATGTTTATTGGGAAAATGGATTTAAATTAGGTCAAACATTCAATATAATTTTTAGTTTGTGTTAAATTCAAGCATGAAAATGTGGTTAATGACGTGATTTGGTACCTAAGAACGCAAAACAGATGTATAAAGTTCATAAGCTCTTTTGTCACTGGTATGTGTCAAGTGTGAAGAGTTTCTGACCACCATCGCAGTCTCGGCCGTAACCATGTTCATTCATATATTGGGTCAAAATAAGGGTAAAAACACGAAAAAAATTAAGTATCCGTTATAGTTTGAAAATCATATGATATCCAGTAGTTCATACCGTAATTTTGGGCATTCTGTAGTGTATAAGAACATTACAAGTAGAATAAATTTGTTTCAATGGGTCAACACGATTTGAAACGCTATGTTGTGCTGAACGCCGCATTAATAAATATTGTTTTCTTTCTTTCTTTCTTTTCTATTTAATTTCATGTTATTTTATTGATAAGAAGCCCAGCATTTTTGTATTCAAAATATAACATGGCATCCAATTCAATTTTCAACAATAACAGAAAAGTTATACCTATTGAATTCTGAGACTTAGTTGATAGTATCAGGCGTTACTTTGCGGAAATTCATTGTTATCTACTAAATTAGTACTAATTTAATAATTCTCAGACTGTTAACGATTTTTTAAATGAATAAAGATACTTAATATGTATAGTTCCAGTTTCTAATATTCGGTTAATAATTAATTAAAAATAAAGTAAATTATTTAGTATAGAGTTTATTAATATTAAATTCACGATGCTTAGAGTAGGCAATAAGCATCCAGATTAATAAAGCACTGTCTCGCTCGTGGTTTTTCCCGTCATATGGTAGCCATGTTGCGAGCGCCATCTTGAAGTATGTTCGCGATGTAAGATTAACGCGTTCTACTAATTGCACGTCAAAACTTGACGTCTCAAAGGAAATTAAAGTTTTCGCGCCAACAGTTGCTCCTGACTGTTATAGGTTATTACTGTCTTCGTTGTTATTAATGAAAGGCTGAGATTTTAGATAAAGTCTAATTATAAACAAAAGTTCAAATGAAATGACAAATGATAAAAACATTATACTACCAAATACCTACCTACCAAATTTATTGTACTACCATGAAAGTCAAAACGTAAAAAGCAATCTCTCCAACAACAAAACAAGATCAGATTTTACGAATAAAAGAATTCTGTCCACTCAAAACGGAGGCATACATCAAGAGCTCCTCACAAATGAAATACCTACGGAGACGATTTCTCAATGCGATCCTCCAAGGGACACTTGGAAGAATTCTTCGTCCCTTCCGTCTAATCTTGGCGATTATTAAAATCATATATCTTGAGGACGTTGGGGTATGCACCCTGATTTTGGGGTGCATTCTGTTACGTCAGGCTTCTGGAACTATTTTTTTTCCAGACTGCTATTATAGCGTAATAAATAGAGGTATCAGCGTGAGTCAATTTTGTAAAGACATGACATGTATAGCGTTGTTATGTTGACGGGAAACTAATATATGACACTAGGTCATTAATATAAAATTAACTTTAGTGAGTATAAAATATATTGTAATCTGCTGTCGATTCGCTATTGTAAATACTCGTACGAACCTTAAGTTCTCAATTAGAAATCGCATCCCGAACAGTTGCTACCAGTTCTTATCAAGCGTTCAATAATTTTAATGTTTACCTATGCACTTAAAACATGATTGTGAATAAGTATTTATAAAAAATGTTATCCGTGCAGTAGCTTTTGTAATTATGGTATTCAGATAATATAGAACTATGATTAAATTGAATAACAGTTATTCTTATTTGATAAGAAAATAACTTATTCGTTTGTGATTATGATTTTTTTAAACTATGTGAACTCATACGATATTGCATAATCCGACCCGACCGGAGTGTCACGTAAAGGAGCCGGTAGCGACAGCCGGGCACGCGCCTCATAATATTATTCTTACCTCCCATTCCTTTCCTCATTCTTGCCTCATTCTCGCTTCTCATTACCATTCACTCACTCGGTCATTCATTCGTTAGGAGATAAGCGGATATTGCGAGGGTGACAAAGTTAAATCTTCGCATTTGTTTTACTTGCTTAATTAAATTTTTATAAACACAATTTCAAAGTATATATTTTCTTTAATCTCGTCAGTAAATTGATGTTAGTAATGTAGTAACAAAATTTAATTCTCGGTATAACTGAGGGACTCAATATGACTACTTAGATTTTCTGTGTAAAACTTCTGTAACAGTTATTCCAACGACCCTGTAGTCTGGTGGTAGGGTCGAGTCTAGTCGAGTGTGCAATAGTTATTACTATACGCTTTGTATTATTATAATGTAGAAATAATTTCATGGAAATCTGAAAAAAATGCATTGTCAAGACATTTAATTACCGATGGATTTCTTTTCAAGTTTATTTCGTATCGGCGAACATATTTCTAAGACTGCAAACTGGCCAGGTATGACATTTATGTTAAATTTGTATTAATTTACTTTGCAACAATCCGCAAATTGTGCTTGCGGTATATACGTCTATACATGCATAGAACCTCCCTCCCTCCCACAAAGGAGAACATGCAGTTATGATAAATAAAAGTATATACCAACATATACACCATCACCAACACGTGTTTCGCTCCGGAACAGAGCATCGTCAGGGTGAGTAGACTCTACGTGTGTTAACCGCGAAGTCAACTTTGTGGTTAACACTCGTAGAGTCTATATTGTGCTTGCGGATTGTTGCAAAGTAAAT
>DWPT01001882.1:0-17401 GCA_018251895.1 Agathymus mariae mariae | reverse complement strand
CGAGGAGAAGAAACGGCGACAGAAACAAATCATTAAATTTTATCTATACTATTCTATACATAATCTTCTTAATCGACCCGGCAGCTTGGCCGTAAAAACGGCAGACAGTCAAACCTTATTTTTCCATTTATAATATCAGTATGGATTTACAGACTTTACAAATCCTAAATAAAACTTAATAAAGAAATTGTGAGATATTTTTTTATAGGGAAATTAAAGATTATGTTTGTAGAAACACCCTTTTTTTGAGAACCGATTTACTCAATTAATAAAAAAAAATGTCTATTATTCACCAAAGAAAGTGATTAGTCTTTTCTTTGCGTACAATGTAGATAATACATTATGTAGATAATAAATTACTGATACTAATTTGATCCAGAACTCACGGAGATAAAGCGTTAATAGTTCGATGGCGAATTTCTGAAATCACGCCAATTCTACCAAATATGTTAAAACTATACGTCGGTATTTTTATAATTTCGCACATTATTGTCAGTTAAACCTTTTTTCTAACAAAACTGGTAGACTCCTCCCGTGCAGTATGAGCAAACAGTTAACTTGTATGAAAGTTCTGTAAACAAATTACAGAATTATGTTTTTAATTTCATTGTTATTGAAAAGTGACGCTTAAAAGGGATAAAAAGCTATTTGTTAAACAAGCGTTGTTAACTGAAGCGAAGCGACAGTAAGAAAACATCAAAAATATCGCGCTAGGACGAAAACGATGGTCAGAAAATGTAAAGTAAATTAATAAATGTTGAATCCCCTGGTAAACGTCAAGTATGTCAGTTACAAAAATCCTGGTACGTCACGCAAATCCTTTGCCAAAATAAGGATTACAAAAATCGCTTGACAATACATCGAGAATATATAGCGTGTAAAATCCCATTTTCAGTGTGACGGTCCTTACCTTATAATAAGAAAATCTTGATTTTGATACATGTATCGAAGAATATCGTAAACTAGAATTAAAAATATGCTATATTTACTTGTTTATTCCTACATTTTTGTGCCTTAATTGAAAAATATATCATGGCGAACATGTAATTAATTAAGTAATAATTAATAATTAAGTAGCATCTATAAATACGTTTTTTTTTTGAAATTCCTTTCCAACAAGCTTACTTAATTGAAAAATATATTATGGCGAACATGTAATTAATTAAGTAATAATTAAGTGACATTTATAAATACGTTTTTTTTTAAATTCCTTTCCATCAAGCTTACGGCAGACAATATTATTCATGATAAATTTAAAAATATAGAGATATATAATTCGTTATGTTCAGGAAAGCCGCTTCAGTACCATTTAGTTAAGAATACAAGTTATTGTTACTAGTTTTGTAAAGAAAAATATGTGTTCAAAGCAAAGTTTGTCTCATTTCATAAAGGGCTAGAAAAGAAATGATTACATGATTTTATATACTACAAAGACTACAAATAAAGGAACGTTTATTTCGCCGTATAACACAATTACAACCACCTTTCCATAATATTACAACCTATGTCAAATTTATCGCAGCGTACATGAAAGCTCTCTATCAATCTGGCTGTAGCATGTCGTACTCGTTGCTTGTACATTGCAACGTCGACGCGTTACTGCCGTGCCAGCAGCTGGCTTGGCAACGCTCCGCCGCTGTGTCTTTTGTAAAATATTTTTGCATGTGAGTGCAGCTAGTATAAAATAAACCATCTGCCTTTACCGCCCCTGTTGGGGCTTGCACGCAACATTGTCGCTGATTGTACGTTGACAACATTTTGGCACCGTTCTTATAGGTTGGTCAGAACTAAAATTTCATAATTTTGCCACAAGGAAAATAAAATAAAGTAAACAGAATAAAACAATACTCAAATTATTTGAAGCGTTAAGCTGACTAATCTAAATATAAAATGACACTTCGATTTGAGGTCGATGATGAGATGAAACCACAATAATTGAGTAGGATAAATACCGATTACGCTATTCCTTAGGATGACCTTATACTAGAATTTTAGCGATATAAACAACACGATAAACTCAGGTATATTAATTAATGTGATTGGCATTTGGGTTGCTTTTATAATTTCTACACATACAATTGATGATATTAATAATTTAGCTTTTTATCGTTATGACCAGCGCAGTTTCAAATAAACTAAAGTAAAATGCTGTAACTTGGTGCTTAGCACCAACTTCGGTCTATCTGGGACAGACAGCAGTCTGTATTTATCCTCATTTCATATCATCTCATCTCAATTGATTTCGTTATGGTTTTATGGTTAAAGCGATAAGCATCACTCAATACTAAACGTTCGTTTCATAGCAATTCGTACATAAATCAAAAAATGAATTTTTTTAAAGCTATAAATATTTTCTGAAGCGAAGCGAGAGGGAATTGTTAGTAAAGAATGCACTGTGTCAGTATTATTTTAGCATTAAGAAAACATTGAAGCAAAAATAATAAAAAAATAAAAAAAAAATCTTTAAATTATCAGTTCAACAATTTAAAACAGATAGGTATTATCGTTACTAGCGAAAGAAAATCTTTAGCAACCTTTATTATTATTAATCTTTAGCAAAGGCGAGACTTTAGTTTATTGTTTCAGAAATTTTACACAAAAAATTTAAATATACAAACTGGTTCGTGTGTTCCATTAGTAAGTCTTCGACGGATATTTTTGGACTCAAGACAACGTTGACTTTGCATCGTCACACTACTCACTGAAAAATGAATTTCTGTCCTCGTCGAGGGGATTCTGGCGATTCTCAACATCTTGATTTTCTGGACTATTTTTCCGAGATAGTAGTTAAAACAACACTAAACAAAACTTATAAAATCTTACCTTTCATATCATCTTAATTTTAATACCATCTTAATTTTTGTGGACACTTACTTAGCCTAATGCCAAAAAGTAGCCTCTGTAAGTTTATTTCATTATGGTTTTAATTCCATCCATATAAAACTTGATGTCTAAATCCAAGTTTCATGGCATAATTATAATTCAAGATTCTCGTCGTCAAGTGTTCAACCAGGAGACAATTGAAAACCCGTCTATACACTATCTAAATGATGTTTTGTGTTCATCAAAATAAAGATTATATTCGATTACTTCATTCAGACACACCATATAGTGTATCAGGGTTTGCACTCATTCATGTACCGGATGCAAGTCGATGACTCAACTGGAATATATAACGTTAATGATTTAATCGGGTCAGGTGAATTGAAAGATGCTTTCTCCGATGGTGAAATTCATATTTCCCCGAAATTAGTACAACTTGCTGGTCAACCAACGAGGCAAAAACATCGCACAGTCCAACTGTAACTGACAACCGCTTATAGATAAATCATTGACTTTAGCAACACCAAGTGAATCTTCGAAATGTTTTTGATCAATAACTAACGTTGAACACGCTTCTTCAACTAAAAGACCGAAGGACACAGAGAAACCGACTCCGAGTGTGTGAACAGTATTAATAAGTGAAAAGTATTAATTTGTACGCAAGCATAAAGTTATAGACTTCTTTGGGGCAAAAAAAAATTTTTTACCACACCGTAGTGATTCCATCGTCCCTGTGTTAACTGGTGACGAATGTTAATAGACCTTAAAACCTAAATATAGATCTTTCACAACAAACATATTTGCGGTTACGTAATCATATAAGGTATTTATCATCGTGTTAATTACTTTTAATTATCAATTATTTTCATCGACTTTCAAAATAGAATCTCAATTACTTAGACGATTGAAAATATTGACAGGGAACTGTCAACTGTCGCTGCAGCCATTAATTATATACACACGGCTTCTGTCATCGTCGGCCGAGATTTGAATATACATATTTTATTTTAAATATGACAGAAATAAATATGGCAGAATATCATTCCTTGCTCAAAATAATATCCAAGAAGTAACTTAGTCCGTGTTATGAGCAACTTACAGTCATAATGATTTTTGTAAAATTTTCACTGTAATGTCTTTTGACCCTAGTTCTTAAAGATTGATATGATATAATACAAAAAGAAAAAACATAGCAAAATACATTAAAATATCACTGTTCAAATTTGTTTATATTAGTAGAAGCCATGATGTGACCTTCTGGTCATAATAACTTTCTCAAGAGATTTATAGGTGGGTGAGTGACATATACGAATGGGTATGTCGGTAAGAATTACTATTCCAGTCGAATCACCTCATCAAACTAAGTAACTTATTACTAAAAACTAATCGTTTCGTTGCATCATGAAAATATATTATGATAATTTTTCATAATGAACCACTTACAAGAACCTTTATTTATTTAAATTGAAATTAAATGCAGAAATTAGCTATCACGGATATAACGCACTATTAAACAAAATTACACAGTTTTGTTTTATTTTTATTGGTTAGCAGCTGTGCAGCTGTGATCCTCCTCACGAAGAAAAGTTGAAAGAATTTTTTTGTATCACCTGAGAATTCTTGAAGATTGGATAATGAAATATGTATATTTTATTAATATTAATAGTCATGATTAAATTCACAGAACAATTAAATTTGTCACTTAAAAACATAACAGAAATCTCACTCTAAATTTCTATTGTTGTTTGAAGTTATTCACAGATCCACAGAGATATTTGAGAAGCTTTACCGTTTTAGCTAAGAATGTCTTCGGTAAACCACTCGGGAATACATATGGAATAAATATAATATCACTACGCTTTCACATTTCTGAAATATTTTCTAATAGAAGGAGGCTATTCTTGACATACAAATAATTTACCCTTAAGAGGAGAGTTTGGATTGTAGAAACTTGCAAATTGGTTATTGTCGGGCAATAACAAGCAAACAAGTTCGCTAGAAATAAATAATTATTATACCTTAACATCCATAATACAATACAAAGTTTTATTTGAAATTGCTAATTGAAATATTGTATTGCTTAAGTGAGCCGGGCCTCGAAGGACCATTTAATCTTAAAAGTCTGATATTAAGTAACGCCATCCTAAATTAATTCTCACGTCCATTAAAGAAACTTAAAACGTCAGAATAAGTAAACGTAATTATTGTTTAGTTTTAAGCGAGCTGCGCACAGTAAATATTTGTTATCTAAAATTTTCCGTAAATACTGATAATATTTCGTAGCAATAAGTGGATACTAATTTTAAATATTTCCCCAGCTCGAGTATGGATATAAAACAGCCAGTGGCGTGTTTGAATAGATGTGTTTTTGGATGTTAAATATCAAAAGGTAGTGAAATGGACGTGAAAGCATTTTTTATGCTTCCACACACGCTGAAAACCGGAATGCTCATAGAGTTAATCATAGTTTAGAGTCTGTAGGTGCATAAGTCACATGCTAATTTTTGAAATAGGCTATGGTGGAATGCACGAATTTCACATTTCGGGTAATATGCATGGGGCAATTTTAAATTGCCATATTCAACACTATATTCATAATATTCAACGCCACAAAAATACAAACGTTCCTGATCTCCACCAGGACGAGCTGGTTGGCCTTAACTCCTATTATTCAGAATATATCCTCGGTGTTTATTAACGTCTTCATTCGTTGGGAGTTGAAATTTCTTGGAACCTCAACATTGGTCGACTCATAGTGTCTAAAGTTGAAAAGAAAACCCCGGGTCATTGGTAGGTGCGACGTTACTTCAAAACAAAACATCTTTTAACCCTGTACAAAGATGAGGTCCAACCATGTGTGGAGTACTGTTATCACATTTAGGCTGGAGCTGCCAAATCTCACCAATCAGAGGTGGACTTGTTGGAGAGGCGTGCAAAGTAGCTAATTGCTGACCCGGATCTTTTCGAAAACAATTTACTATAGCAATACTACTATAGTCTCTTAATCATCTATAGGGCACATTTTGGAGAATGTGCGCAGGAATTGTACAAAATCGTTTCCCCATCGTTGTTCTTTCATCAAACAAACCGACGTTCGTTCGTACATTGACAGTTATATAAAACACTTACCAGCTAATTTAGTGAACGTGAATTAAATATACTGATGAAAACATCGGATAAAAGCTATGAAATTATTGTTTATTGTTGACGTATCGATCATAATTTTTGTCATTATTTTCGTCGGTCTTTAATACGTGTGCCATTTGAAGGAGTTTGATTTACTTTCATTCATACGTACACACATACACACGCACACACATAATGGTGTTGGTTCTTAAACTACCAGTTAATTTATTATCAAGACTCAAGTACAAAGTTGACCTGAAAACAAAAGGCTGCGAGCCATATTAACGCGTGTGTGATCTTAGTCTGTTGCAGTAATATAGCTAAATACATGGGATTTCTTAAAAATTAAATTATCGTTATTTGCTTTACACTTCCTTCAAATTAATCAAATACTTTTGCTTCAACTTCACTGATAATATCTCTAATAAATCTACACTAAACAATTGCATTAACGTTCACGAGTAACATGAGGTCCAATAGTCGAAGCTACAAATATCCGTAAACCGAAAGTGAACTGTTAAACGCCGACGAATAACCAAGGCTACGAAGGTTGGCTTCGAGAGCAATTAATTTTAATCTATCTTTACCTAATCCTTAAACTTTGGTAATTAACAGACCATTTCAACCCACTGGTTGAATCACTATCCAGACAGAGAAGCGCTTGTGTCAATTTTCATGTATGTTTAGGTGCTTAAGTTAAACTTGACGAGCAACAGTGTTTCCCATTTTATGTCAACACGGAAATTCCTAAAGTAACTTATATATGTAATATGATACTGGCCGTAGAATTTAATTGATTCGTTTCAGTTTCATAAAAAAAATATAGTATTTGCCGTATACCAAAAAACATAGCTGACGACCGCAACTTTCGCTTGGATATTTTTTACGCCCGTGGGAGTTTAATATTAAAAAAATATTTTTTAGCATTTGCCTAGTTTACTTAAAAAAATACAATTATACTGAATTTAAGCTTCTATAGCTACCTATACCAATAAATCGCGTTGATTGAATCTCTTGTATGAAAAAAAAAAATATTTCTTATAGGGTCAGGTGACCCAGTCACGGGTCAAGGCCGTAAAAATGTATCTTGTATATAACTAAGCAACGAAAAGAGAAAATAAAAAAACTTTTTCCTAGCGCATGATGCGATAGAACAGTGATTATACGCATTCATTAGTTTTGCAATCCTGCATCCCACTTCTAAGTGTTTGACATTGCCTATGATTGTCCATAATTAATGTCGTAAAGCTACATATATGTGCTGTAGATATTATTAGGTACATATGTATGAAGTAACTTTTCAAATTTGGTATGTTGTACTCGTATTTATGAAAAAAAATGAATATGTAAATGAATATGTATGTAATTGGTTGTCATAGTTCGAAATGGCGTTCTATGGGGGAGGCCTATGTCCAGCAGTGGACGTCTTCCGGCTGATGATGATGATATATACATATAAGGACGCCTGGAAATTATTGTGTCGAAACCAGTTCTTCGCAGTTTTAAATTTACTTTGTTATTGCCATGTGTTGTTTAAAAAGATGTGCTGAAAAGTTTCTTTCGCTGTTTCGTCTCCTCAATATTAAAGCAAATTTTCGAAGCGGTAGTAGAGGTAAAAAATGAGATGCATAATTTTATTTAAAAAATACCGAAATGATTTTAATTTGATATAAATATCTTTTATATACATTATTATATATTATTATCCTTTATATGTATGGCCTATGTTCAGCAGTGGACGTCTTCCAAGAATTTGAATCTATAAATTAAGAAATATGTTTTATTTATTGTTACTTTATTTGGATACCATATATGCTTTACATTCTTCAAATCTATGTCTACAGATTTAATAGCTGTTTGAAATAATTTTAAGTTTCTATACACTATTTATTTATAAATTTTATCACTGTCTGCTTAGTTATAGGCTATTAACATAAAAAAGGCTAACATCACACTCAGAAAACTGTAATCGAAAACTATTCTGAATTAATCGTTTTTATTTAATTTAGTTATTCTTTATTGGAAATACCTCAAAAAATAGGAATAAAATGGGCGAACTTATAGCTTGACGGCATTCTCTGCCAGTCAACCCTTAGTGCTGCTGAGAAGATTTATTAGGTTGTGCAAAGATAAATTAATATATATATTGATTATATACAGATATAAAACGACACAACAAAATGGATGACTTTTTCATATATAAAAAATTTGCCTGTACATAATGAAATATTTGAGCTTTTAGCCCATGAGGAGCGATTCGAATATCTAGCAAAAATTAAACTCTGTTATATTTTCCACTAAACTCATTAACGAAAAATTTGTTTAACCAGATTTCCGATTTAATTTGCAATATGTAATGATTCGGATTCCAAAATGATTTGATTTGGTAGTTTAATTAACTAGATTGTTTAATTAATGGAAAATTGGACCCAATCTAAACTCTGATGGACACGAAATGCTAGTTTGTACGTAACCACAAAAACAGTGATCATTTGACTAATACACACACAACTTTACCAACCGATCAATATTATTTTATCATTTATGTCTGTTATAGCCTTGGATTTTGATGTTTGTCCGCTATATAGGAAATCCGATTTGGAATCCCACACGTATCTCTAATTTTTCAAAATATTAAAAATAATTTATTGCTATCGGAATGAAAAACATTCTGAGGAAACCCTGTAACACCTGGGAGTTCTGCGTTAACGAAAAAACTAAGCTTAGTGCATAATGGTTTTATCCTCACTCTATAATAGTTGAGACCCGAGCCCAATAATGGGATAGCTATGGATTGCAATAGTAACTATCATAATATCTATCACCAATATTTGTCTAAAAGCTAGTGAAAGAACAACATTGAGTAGAATTGAATATTTTTTTAAACTATTTACTTTATAATATATTGCAAGAAGTATGATTAAAACAATATGAAAATGTAGACACAATAAAACTAGTAGCTTTACCGCTATGTTGAATTTATTGCAGGCAATATAAGAATATAGGTTAAAGTATAAAGGTGAAAGGTGTACACCTTCAGCACAGATAAGAGAGAATAATGAGAGATTATATAAAAATTTTAGGTGTCACTGAAATATAAAACGAAATATGTCTCAAGTAATAACTGCAAAGAACTGTAACAGCTTGCCTGCGTCGGTGTTCCCAACGACGTATGATGTGTGAGGCTTCAAGAGCAGAGTGAAAAGGCTTTTATAAGTTAATGCGTTCAACATATTCCATATTCATGACCTTCACCACCACTTACCATCAAGATTGTTGTAAAGCATTATTTTATGTAAAAAAAGAAGGCGAAGTACGATTCTTGTACTCCATCGGCAGGCAACGTCAGTTAATAAGAGGATGTAGATTACTTACGAAATAAGCCTACAATTTCATCGTAGTTTTGTTTTAAGGTCATTTCTAATTAAACCAATGCACGTTTTGTGGCAGTGTAAAATACATATAGCAAAATATAATTAGGTCATCTCATTTGTGTCCATCAATAGATGTCATCGTCAATCATTTAATAGAGTTCAATGGCCAAGTGTGGTGCATTACTCATCTAAACAGACGATTAGTATTTCTAGTTATCTACCTGTTTTAGGTACATAGAAAAATATAAACTTAATAATGCCTTAAAGACAATTTCCGTGCTTTCAAAAATAATGCTCAGATGTTGAAAGTCATAGCCATGAATGAAGTGTTCAAGAATTAAAATTAACAGCCCTGGATTTGACGTGAAATTCGGCAAATAGGTAATCAGTTTTGCAAAACTTTTTTTTTTCATGTTTTTATTAACATAAATGGAACTTTATGTAAAGCAATGTAATATTGTGTATAGTAACAGGGCTCAAGGGCTATAGCTCACCAGGTAGGTAGGTAGATAGATATCAGAACCAACATGCACGAGATTCAGTTGGGTATTGCAGAGTCTAGTGAGGTCTTAAGATGGGATACTTATACATACATACCTTTTTCTACTACAAGGAGTGAATAGGATGGGGAATGACAGTTAAACGAGGCATTGCGTAGGTGACCATACAGACAGAGTTAAAAGATATAAAAAAAGGTAAAAAAAAGGTCTATTACGTTCAAATTAATGAATTATTTACAGTGTCATTAGATTCACTTATAACACGCCACTAAGCAATCTTAACTTACATAATACAAGTAAAGTCATCTCTCGTCAAGTACTCGTAGGTACGGCATGCGAAATCCGAGTTCCAAAACGTTAAAGCAAATCAACGAAACTGTAAAACTTACTGTTCTAAAACATACCAGTTGTGGTTAGTTGTAGAAATAAACGGAATAATATAATTCGATTAAATGCTCCGCGCGATGTGTGCGCGGCTCTGTAATTTTGCTTAACTGACCTTCGTTAGGCTAATTTGTTTTCTGCTGATAGTTTAGAATTGAAAAGATTTATGAGAAAATTTTAGAGGTTAATGTTTTTTAGGAGTTAAATTTTAGACATAGTATATATATTGTTCTGCGAGCACGTTTAATTTTTCAAAAGTTATGTGTGTGTAATGTCGAATGCTTCGGTAACGGATTATATGAGAAAATCTTTAAACAGAGCAAGTATACCTTACCGTTCTCTGTATTTTTTTAAATATGTGTTTAGTTTGTGAAATCCCTCTTAGCTACAGTAGTGGGACAGTTATAAGTTGTGATGCTAAAGATTACAGTGTAAGTAAAAAACAAACCAAATATAAAAAAAATGTTCCATTTAAATGTTAGCAGACATCAGATTTATTTCCATATAAATGTACATTTTCACAAGATCGTAACTTCTGCATCACCATTTCAACTTCATCATAACATAATTTCAAGTAGATCTAACTTCTATGCATTATTATTATTAATGAATTTTTGATCGTTACACTATTTTTTTGGGCAGAAATTTGTTACTGAAATATATTTCAATATTTTTGTAGTATTTTTATTGAGTGGGTTATCGTCTGGGTCAAACAGAATAATTTACTTAAGCCATTACTCGGTAAGTTTTCGCAAGGATAATTTGTTAACTTATTCAATTATTCAGTTTATTTATAGTATTCGCAAAAAGGAAAACACGTAGGAGTGCAAAAATACCAAAGTATATTAATTCAAAACGGCGTTTCAAAAAGGGACAAATAAAATGTCCCTGATGGTTTGTAATAATAATCACCTTTCTAGATCCGCAAATTTAGAAATAGTCGTTTTCGGCTAGGACCGAAACACGAAAAAAGCTCATTTATTAATTTGTTCTGAAATTTGAAATCAAATCGCGTCATTAAACATTAATTTTCATTGCTTGATTTACTTAGTGAGTGTACTTAGATACAATACAATGTACTAAAAAATACTCTTTATTAATATTACAGAGAATGTGAACTTTATGAGTTTATGTACATGTATTTGTATTTGTGTATATTTTTACTTTACCATTTTAAAAGCACATTATTCCGGATAAGCAAAGGTTGTTATATATCATGTAATATACCAATTTTTCAACCCGAAAGAGGTCGGAGGGTGCCGCTAGTAATGATATAAACTTTTTTCTTTGAAGGGACTTGACACCATATACTTTGCTTATACTAAAGGGCGAACAGTGTCCTGTGTTATTCACAAATTGAAAAACTCACTGTCAATTTGTTGCCGATTATACTCGTTTGACAAATACATTGATGAACTCCGCACAAATGGAATTAAACCACAACAGTGATTTGTAATATCCGTTAAAATCTGTTTTTGAACATTGCTTGTTTACTGAACTGTAAATGGTAAATGGATGGGATTAGATTTCGGCGTATGCTCGTTGTTTATGTTAATATTTTGGAAGAATAAATTGGATTATGATATTACTTGGTATAGTAAAAACATTGGACTTTATAGCTTAGACATTAAATCATAGAATAACAAGGATGTAAGGAATTTTGTCTTTCTTCAAGTCTAGCTAACATCTTCAGCCTGCACCTTTATTACAAACAGTATTATATTAACATAAATGATTAGTAAAAACATGAAAATAATATTTAGTTAAATATTTGTATTCAATTTTAATGCAACATAAATAGCTTATTCCTCATTTATTTGTTTAAATTTACGTATCAGTATACACGAATTCGACAACTCTTCGCTTCAAAATTAAAAAACGAAAAACAGAATGACCCGCGTATTAACGATGTCTTCGCACGCGACGTGCGACCATAGAGGAATTCAGGAGGAGGCATGGGGAATTCAGGACTCTAGAAAACCCTCCATAACTGGGCAGATACTCGAGGGACTCAACAACCACCTAGTGACAAGTCTCGCTGTTGAGGTGGGGGTTAATGGCCCACGGGCAGTCCTGCCCTCTTTTTATATCGCTTTTTCAGGGTTTTCAGAAATCTCTCCGCTTTTATCGTCATTGCCACAGTACTTAGAAAACAATAAAACAATCGATGATGCAGGATCCAAAAAACATGTATGCAATATGCCCAAGGAGTAAAGGCATAAGTCGAGTAATGTATTACTTGTACTTGTTATCACCACGCCAGTTTTATGACACTTCTATTATTCCGGATCTATTGTTTTTTCCTAAGGGTTTTTATTTTGTTTATTACCACATCTTTGCGAACCTACGTGACAGAAATATTTTTCAATTACAACTAAAGTGTAGTAATAAACTTATATATTGTTGTTATACTGTGATATATTGAAATATGTTCTTTCGCTATATCCCCTCTCCAATTTTTCTAAAGATGTGTCAAAGTTTGGGCGCATGTCATGGCAGCGACTCGTCACGCCACTTAGAACAAAGCCGTTTATTGAGGAGGCTGGTCTTGAAACCCTAACTCATCTTCTCTGAAGTACACCCTGATATAGTTCACCTTAATTTATTTGTTCCCAATACTGAACGAAAAAGTAAAAGGAAAACTTTTTTCGAGCGCCGCATAGGTCGTGACTGTCTACGAAGTAGCGATTTTTGACCTGTCAGATCAAGGCTGGCAAAAGTATTTTCAAGGTTAGTTTTGATGAACTAAACTTTGTACAAATCATGAAGGAGAGTATTTCGAAGAGACTTAAAATAAATAGTACTTATATGTTGAATAGTGTTTTTTATCTCAAAACTTGTAGAGCGACCTACGTAGATGTCCTGAAAAAGTGTACTAATTTCAGTGTCGTATTTAGTTAGCCAGATAATATAAATAACTATATCCTAGTACAAACCAAAGAAATGATTATTCCTGTCGTCATAAAGGTTTTTAATGATATCATAAACACAGAAATTATTCCACAGCAATGGACAGAGTCTAACATCATCATGGTGTATAAGAAGGGAGATAAATATGATATACTGTCCTGTTAGCCTTATGTCCAACATATACAAGATCTTATTAAATATAATCGAAAGAACCCTAGACGATTACTATCCCATTGAGCAGTTAGGTTTTCGTAAAGATTATTCTGTGATTGACCATAATCACGTAGTACGCCAAGTTTTGGAGTAATACTATGAATAGCAATTTACATATTATATTGCATTCATAGATTACAGCAAAGCTTTTGATTCGATATTTCACGAAAATATATGGGAGGCATTATTAGAACAAGGAATTCAACATAAATACATTCGCGTAAGAAAAAATGTATATAGTAACAGCACTGCGAGAATTCAATTAGAAAAAGAAGGCAAACCATTTGAAATAGTTAAAGGCATTAATTAGACAAAGCGATCCCATCTCTCCAAAATTTTTCTTAGGGGTATTAGAATCAATTTTCAGAGCTCTCAACTGGCAAAATTATGGAAATCATGTTGATGGTATTTTACATACGCACTTAAGATTCGTAAATGACATGGTGCTATTTGCTAAAACATCAGAAGATATAAGGAAAATGATAAACGATCGAGCAGTGGATTAAAACTGAAACAAAATCAGACCAAACCCAGGCAAAACAAGAGTGATAACAAATGGCGGGAAACAACCCATAGATTTAGGAAACACACAAATTGAGTACACGAAAGAAAATATATCTGGGACAGCTAATGACACAAAAGGATCCAGTACGTGAAGAAGTACAGAGAAGAATAACCAACAGCTGCAAGAGATATTGGGCCCTCAGAGAGATTATGAAAAATAATAAACTGATTATAAAAATAAAGAGTACACTATTTAACACCTGCATACTACCTGTCCTTATGTATGGCTTCCAACCATTGCCACTAACACAAGATGTTATAAAATATTTTTTTCTTTGATATTGATTCAATGTACATAAATTATAGATACCTATACACCTATATACTTTCTCACTAACAGCTGCTTCGTATTCGTTCAATTTCGGAGCGGCTCGTCTCGATCCGTGCGAGCTTCGAACAGTCTATACGCATACGTCTAGTCGCACGCACACAAACACGGTGCCGAAATCTACCGAACTGAAACGACGTTAGACGATGCACGGCTTTCAACGCCGCACCGCTGTGCCGGTCGGAGTGGGGAGTGTTAGGTTTATTTTCGTTATGGAATTTCTTTATTCGGTTGCCGCGCTCAAAGCCCGCGATAAAAGCTATGCAATAGCTTAAAAACTCACATCCAGCCAGAATGCAATAGAAAGTAGTATGATAAACGTGAAAAAATCAAATAAATTGAAAACTGTGCCATTAGAAATAAGTCAAGTTATTAAACATAACATTCAAGACCAAGAACCTCAAGTGGCGACGGGCTTGGCTTATGATAAGATGAAATGACAAATGGAGTAAAATTGTGTTACGGTGGTATCCTAGAGAAAGAAAAACAAAAAGAGGAAGACCGCAGAAAAGGTTGGATGATGACGTTAGACAAGTAGCAGGAGTAACGTAAAGTAGAGTGGCTCAAGACAGAAATGAATGGAGAAGGTTGGAGCAGGCCTTGGCCCACTAGCAAACAGATCTTCAGAAAATAAACAAGAATCAGTTAATAGATTAAGTTGGAATTTTTTATCTCTAAGTATATTAATTTTTAAGTTGATCTGAATAAAAAGCTATTATTATTATATTTATTTAGCCGCCATTATGTTTTGTCTTTAAATTAACAATTATTATAGCTTGAATTATCCTTATTTGTAAGCGATCACAGATCTTTATTTCAAAGTTTTTAGATGAAATAACCACTTCAAACACTTGGTTTAATTAAATTTATTTTTCTGTTATGTTGTTGGGCTATTTAATTTTGTATACTCTGTATTTTAATGGAATAATGGTACCGATCACCGTTTTAAAACATGTGCTTATCTATCTTTATTTATGCTTATAATAAAATTTGCCGTTTCTTCTCCTCATATGAAATCAAATTTTTGCTACGGCGGTTAATATAAAAAATGACGTGCACAAGTGTATTTACAGAATACCTAAACATTTTTTTTTTCGTATGCTTTTATAATTATTTCATTGTTCTACTCGTATTATATTTGTATGACATATTTAATTCATATTTATTCAATGGCATGGAAAATTTTGTATTTTTTTTTTAATTCAACGTTTACTGTACCTTAAGAATTATTGATATAAACATAAATACTTAGGAGAAAATGTCTATTTTTGGTTTGGATTAGATTCTCCGGCTAACATGAGAATAATTATTTTAATTATTTAATTCACTTACAACATAAAAAAATGGTAGTATTCCTTTTAAAATTTTTATTTGTGTTTTTGGTATGTAGTGACGACACCAACTCAACGTTTCGTCTTTGTAATAAAGTACCAAATGCGAAAACTTCAAATCGGCCCATGTCGTATATTTTACGAGTGACTTTATTAAATTTTGCGAAACTTACGAGAAAAGTTCATTTTGATCGGTTGCCGGAGCCCACAAATTCTGTCCAATTTCTAATTTCGCTTGTCATTTACGTTAATGTTGTCGTTACAGCGACCCACGGAGCCATGTCCGTGATGTTATTAGGAAAGTTTCGATTCAAACAAAATGGAGGCTTTTCAGAGATATTGGCTTTTATAATGATTGAAAAACGTATACAAAACTTCTCTGTCTAAGTATAGATTACGGATCTTTTGCTATTGGAATTATGCCAATATATTGGAAATTTTGTCAAAATACCTCAACAAATTTTGATTCTCCTCTTTTTATGTTTCTGGCATGTCTATTAAATTTTAAGTTATTCAACGTAATATGTTATTAGTATTTGATGGTCAGTAGCTTTTACTGGGAGTTCATTATTAATGTTAGATTGTTGGTTTAGTAAATACTTTTTATATCAATAACTAATAAGCGTGCAGACGGGCTGACCAAACGCGTCCGTTTAATTAAGGAATAACCGATGCTTTCTTGAACAAGGTATAAATTGGGTCCCTACTTATTAGACTATACTTAGCTTTATGGACAAAATGGAATATCGCTAAACTCCTTAAGACTATAACAAATATTGTGAACACGTATTTTCGGAATAATAACTTCCCTTATCTGTGAATCAGCCATCATCAACAGTCAATATTTTTAGGCCTATGGATCTAAGAAATTTAGGCCTATTGGTATTTACCTAATATGTTCAAGATCATTAAGGGACTGATACTCGTAGGTTATGGAAATCGGTTTATGTACTTGACTTCGAAGGTTGTTAGGGAGTTAATGGAGCTACGCATGTGTTCTTAGACTATAATTAGGTGTACAAATGTTCCTTTATAATATCATAAACTTTAAAACAATATACGTTATTTTTCTTTTGTCCTTGTCTTAAGTGTAAAAAAGATCTGTCTTTCTGTATTACTATTTTCTTGGCTGCCAACGCATTAGTGTTTGGTGTTACTATTATTCACGGGCGATGGTGACCACTTACGATCACGTTCGTCTGGTCGTTTGACGGCTATTTACATTTTAAAAAATCTAATTCCAGTCCCCAGTACGTGAGGAGCAACACCCGATTTACGTTCCCCGGCCCTCTTCATACTTATGAGAAAACTTTCCTAATAAAATGTCCGTATTGAATATTAACGTGTTCTTTATAGCTTATAGAATGACGCCGACGCGTTACGGCTATGATAATCGAATTGGAAGCTGTTTGACCCAAGATTATTACTCATTTCTTAGATTTGATCGAAACCAATGACATTCATTTACAAATAGGTTTAGGTTTTTCGAGTTCTGTGAATAAGAAACATATTCATTTACACAGTTTAAATTTTATTGATTGCCCTCTTAATAGAATGTCCATATTAATATTTATTTTCTATCTCTCAGAAAAAAGATTCATTTCAAAGATTTCTTTTCATAAATGTATTCTTGATCCATTGTATAAGCCACTTAAATAGTAAATATAATCTAAATTTGTTCAGTGGTTTTAGTGTGACACGTGGTCAGAGAAATAGATAGACAGACTAAAATTCCAAAAAGTATTTTGCCTACCTAAATAAATATAATATATATATACAGCCTTGGCCAAAAGTATTAGGCACCCCCAATAAAGTTACTGCACATCTGTGATAGGTGAACAACGAGTA
>DWPT01001881.1:0-17401 GCA_018251895.1 Agathymus mariae mariae | reverse complement strand
TGAGTTACGATAATTTTTATAAACTTAAACAAATCAATTGATAACTATAGCCTTAAAAATTCAATGATTTGATAAACTGTAATAGAATAACCCATTTAACTTGTGTTTGACACGTCATGTGGCAGCTTGCTAAGGCTTTGGCGCCGATAAGTATAAATAGGTATCTACTAATTTTTTTACCACCAAACACATAGCCATTACAAATATAAATGGTTAGTTGAATATAGTTCGATGTGTTGTGCAAAAAGATCTGGCCTCCCACGGAGACCCTACGATGGACGTATATTGTGTGAACAGTACAGATGTTGGGGGTTAACCTGGGAGTAAGCTGGTAACTAAAAAAAATATAAGCGCTGCATTACGTCGCGTGTAAGATAAAAATGCACATTGTGATGGACACAAACAACATTATTTATAAAATGCACGGTTTGAAATATTTCACAAACAAAAATTACCATATAAGTAGAGGATATTTTTGAAAACACATCTCTGAGTCCGTTACGGGCTTCAAATACATTTTATGCAATTGAACAACAATATATGACGGACAATGTTGTTAAAAACGACAACGCAACAAACAAGACGTCTTATCTTCTTGAAAATAGAATCTAAATCATCTTTAGAATAGCCCAATCCGGACCTATTCTAATCTTTTTATTGCACCTGTTGCGACAAGTTATCGGTCGCTATAGCCGCCCGTGACAGATACACGGCGCAGCATCAGAGTTCATGAGTAGTCTTGATACTGTATTTTATTTTTGGCTCCTTCCTGTCTATATGTTTACAAATAGTGGAACTTGGAACCGTATGTAATTGTATATGTATATATATATATATATATATATATATATATATACAGGGAGAACCCTGATATCTAAGTTCCGGAATAAGCAGTCAATTTTTCTATAGATATATGTATTTCTTTCTCACTACGGCAAGGCTCGTCTTAATTTCTTTAAGTTATCTTGCAGGATCGAAAAAGGCTTATATGTGTTTATAATATATATAGTGGAGACTTTTTTCGTGAAGATAGTAAACTGAACGTTTGATAGAAATTGTGTTATTGCATCAAAATCTCGCACGCGCCTTGTTTTTTATAATAAGGCAAACTCGATCCGAAATATGGCGGTATAGTAATGGCGGTTTTATATCGATCTCGACTTTAATATCAGAAAAGTACGATAATACCATAACAGTGATTGGTCATCAGGTTTCTACATATGAATTTAATTTCAGCTTGTTTAATAAATGTCAAATAAAGTTTATAATTGTAGAAGTACAGTGTGCATGATTTATGTTTACATGTATACAGTGATAGTTAAGTAATATGAACGTTGGGCACCCGCGCGAAAGGCCCGTGTTCGAAGCCTGCAAGCACCTTGTAATTTTTGAAAGTTACACAAGTATTAGAAAAATTGATGTTTACTGCAATACATTAGTGAAAACCATACTTAAATCAGTTAAGCCGTTTCTGAGATAAGCGCGAACAAACGCTCAGACAAACAGACAAAAATTCTAACAACTATTGTTTTCGGTTCTATTGCGTTAATAAAGCCCCCCTTATAATAGTTTTTCTTATATATAATTCATGTATAGAAAGCGATCAGTTAGAATTTACTTATATGTATAGTTAGATATAAAGATAGATAGAGTAAGTAATTTCAGTGTATTGTCTTCACCTTTTTTCTATTATCATATAACATCGTAAGGGAGCTTGCATTTCTGAAAGTTCTTTGTAATATTCTCAGAGGTGTGTATGTTTCTAATGCCAACGAATCGGCATACGGCTAGTGTGTCCGACCCTATCCTATACACAACGATGTCTAAAACACGAAGAACGCCGAGAACGCCTCAATTCACTTGTCACACCCAATACAGTACCGTGGTATAAATAATTACGATCAGATAGCCTGTGAGCTCGTTTTTCAGCTGTTGGCATATAAAAAAATTAATCACTTTTTAGATTCACCCTCCAGTAAAAAAAAAAAAACTACCTTAGTCTACGAGTGACTCAGCGAACATCGAACGCAATGTATCCACCCGTCTAGCTTTATTCGCTAGTCATCTGCAATTCGTTCACGTATCACGTAAATCCACTAAAACTCTAGAGATGGAATGCCGACGTATATGAGAATGTCCTCTAAGAAATTACATACAAAAAATGGGCAGAAAAATTTTACTTTTAATCTTCTTTGTATGTACTTTTTTGAGTAACATAGATAGACGAATGCTATACTTAATCTATATGTTTTCGGGTTCCGTAGATGAATAAACCCTCTTAGGATCAGTCGTATACCCGTGCAGACAATACAGTTTATATTTCTCTGTGTATATTATTGTCGAGAAAAAATTAAAACATGGTTTACATATACAATATTTTAACCTAATAAGGGACATATATCGTAAAAAAACAAATTGTAATTGTCGAGGTTACCCTGCGGGGTAAATAAGGTAAAAAATATCAGCCTTTCTTTACCCTTTTTGCATGTTAGAAGGCATATTCTACTATGATTCGTGAACATTGAAAAAAAAGGATAATTTTTAAAAGGAAAACGGCAAATAGCTAGTTAGGGTAGTAAGAAACTCTACTACCACGAATATAGTAACCAAAGACATCTGAAGAAAGTAATATATTATCATGCATTTTTAAATCAATTCCTACTTTTATTAAATAATTACAATTAATAGGTATTTATTTGTATATACATTTATATCCTGCTAAATATCTTATAGAAGAGATTCTTTTTTTTTTCTCATATAAAAGTAAAATTTTTAATTAAGCAATACCTATATACTATTCTTTATCGGAGTGCAATGCCATCTATGCAACGATATTGGTACTAAAATTAATGCGACTCCACTAGTTTAACGAACGAATATCGAAGTTCCAGTCATGCCCACAGATGTCGCAATGAAAGCTTTAGTAAAAACCGATTAATTAAATTTAATTACATAATGAATTAATATTTGAAAAATCTGTATTAAAACCAAGTGTCGTCCACTACAAGTTCAAATAAATATATGTGAGCTTCAATATAAAGTATTTTATTAACGATTGAAAACTTGAACAAGATATAAAAATATACAAATATATACAAGGAGATTGTAAGCTAATAGTAAGAATTTAAAAAGCCTAACGCATGCTTATTGGCAGAGAGAGTTGGTTTGGACTCAACGATGGAAGGAGACACTTACATAGGCTCTCTTACTCATTCTTCGACAGATGTTATGGTTCTCAGTCCTCGTGTTATTCACTTGGGCTCACTTCAAGTCGTTGTTGACTACATTCATCGAAACGGTCGGGGATCTACCTCGCTTTTTTGGACATGAATTCATCAATATCATCAACATCATTCAATGTGCTATCGGATTGCTAATTTAATAACATGAATTCATATAAAGTAGAATAGAGAAATGTAATTAATTAATCTAATTATTATCGCATACATTTGTAAAGTAATTTGCACAGGATATACATATTAAAATTTATTCATTTAAGTACACTGTAAATACATTTATTCCCGTTATTTTTTGCTTGTACTAACGTTTCGAAAAGATGCTTTCACAATGAGGAGAAGAAACGGCGAAAGAAACGCCTAAGCCCATCTTTTAAAACAACACATAGTAATTACTAAGTAAGTTTATTAAGCCTGCACGGAACTGGTTTCAACACTATTATTTCCAAGCGTTCTTATCATTAATATATTAATTTATACTATAATATCCTTGATATATAAGCTGTGCTGTAACGAGTCGCTTCGCATCGCAAAAAGTTGAAATATAATTTTAATATTAAAGTGACATCAATGTTATAACACTTAAGCAAGTTCTGTGTTATTTCAGGGAACACGAACTGCTCATTAGTTAGGAGTATCATTTCGTAATTCCGAAGGTACTGAAAGTCATTTATATGAGTGTAAATATTTTGATAATTTGTACTTCTAGAACTGGGTAAAAATTAATCTAAAATATTACATTATTTACATAGAAACCTATTAGTACATATATGTTCGAACATTATATTATTTAATAGCCAATCGCCCTCGCTTCGCTTCGAAAAACTACGCCCTACGTTTAGAAGTAGCACTTGCATTTTTTTTTGGATCGGATTGTTCTCGTTTTATGAATTAGAATGAAAAGAAAGAAAGAAAAATGTTTATTCAATTTTCACAACAGCGACAATTCCAAGAACAGTAATATTACGAAGCGAATTAAAAATAAAGAAACAAAACAAAACTAAATCAAAATTAACAGCAATAAAAAATCAAAAGACATAATAATGTACTCTCATTTTTATCAGTTAAAATTTAATTATATGTGCGGGTGACCCATGTCCTTCTCGTCTCCAGTGCCCGTAGACACTTTATAACCAAATATAATGTATATTTACCAGCTAGAAAAGGAGCGGAAAACAAACCGAAGCACGTTAAAACGTTTCACGGAAAGATATTCCATATATGAATAAAAATCAGCCAACGCGAATGTTGTGATTTGCGTTCATGGGTATTACATATATCTACTTTATTCTCGTTCCCCCTCGTTCTATGGAACATTTTAAGACGACTTTACATGTGCAAACAAATGATACCATCTCAAAGGCGCTGCAAACGCGGGAACCGTGAAAGAAATGAAATACGTGAATTGAGGCGTCTTCTGCACGCGGAAAATGAAAACTTGTTTCAATACCGCGTAAACCGCCGTCACGTCAAAATGCTTCCGGTGTGCTTGGTTGTGTACGAGATGGCCAGACCTCACTGAAGGTTCCGTACATGTGAGACAAATTAGGAACCCTTCTCTTATCTTTTGCACACAATTTTCTCCGGACCTCTCAAATAGAGAAGTTTGGAAAATTGTATACGTTTAAAGGGTAATATTGCGGGTCAGATCAGAATCAAAAAAGTTAAGTGCCTCACGTTACATATCAAATGAAAGAACTCGTTTTAGAGATACACAAATACCTAAATTTTTCAGCTTTTAAAATATTTTTCGGATTGTTGTTGAATTAGTTTGGGTACAGGTTCAAGGCAAGCAATCGTTTGAATTAAAGCTCAGACTAAATGGCTTGGTCCAATTTGTTTCACAACAGAAACTAAGAAAGCTCGCGTTTTTTGTAATCTTTACTGGAGATACATGTAACAACTATATTGTATAGGAATTTTATATAATTTTTTAGAGTTTTGCTGCCTTCGAAAATCAAACTTAGCGCTGGCTATAGTAATAACATAGCATAAACATTAAAAAAGAAGAAATGGCTAGAAACTACTAGCGTTAACATTTAATTACAAAAAAACACTTATTTACTTATATTAATTAATTTCAAGCTTCTAGGCAAGCAGGCTCGTCTTTAAAATAATCAAGTTTGTAACCACCTAACTCTAAAACGTGAACGTTCTTTGAACTTACGATATGGTGGTTCATTATTTTTATTTATTTTATTAGACATATGCCCTGTACTATATATGTAGTCGTACTAAGTCGTAAAAATATTAACGATATTTGCGGATAAATAACTTTTGCTAGGATAGACAAATATAATAATAATTTAAATATTTCGTAAAAAAAAAAAAAAAACTAATACAAACGTATGCTTTGGGCAAAAAACTTTTTGTAAATAAATCAGAACGTACAGGTAACAGTATAAAATGATGCGTATAATATCAGCTCCGATTATCACAGCCTTAGTAATAATAGAGAACTCAATTTACATAAATGTTGTGCTATTCTAATATAGCGTTTTAATGAATTAATGAGCACATTGTATATTCAATGTATTCATACGACTTGATCTCACTAGCAGATTTAAAGTGATGTAATTATCATAAATAATCGTATTCATTATACAAAGACTAGTTGGTAAATGTAATGAGAATAAAAAAATACTATTAACCTTTGTTGCTGGACAGAAACGGCCATTTATAAACTGGCTCTAAACTTGCAACTAAATCATAATATTGTGTGTATGTGTTTTCCTAAGAGCCTTTGGTAATGCCTATTTTGTTGGTGTTCTTCAAAATACGATTTCCAAGAGATATTAATGAAGTAGACGCACAACATAATCATCTTTGATTTTAAAAAGCGGTGTGGTCGCTAGCCCCGCACGTAAAGAAACTTTTCAGTATTCATCCAAATTAACTCAGTTGGTACAGAGCCCAGCAACCTCCAAGAGAAAAGACCTGGTATTACTTTGTGTTCATTAATTATAGGAAGCACAACGAGCAGAGGTTTCTTTTAACTCGAGAATACATGATTAGATACAGTTTATGTAATAATATATTATGGATGCATATAAACTTCACCCAGTCATATGCAATGAAAAGAAACATCATGATTTTGTATCAGCACCAGTTACCCACTAGTTGTCAGATTTAATGACCTCAACCTCCGAGCCGCACCGGAGCTAGCTACACATGTGCTGTTATATGTGGCATGTATCCAGTATGAAAAACATCACGTGAACCACTTTTCAGTGCTATATATCTCTTCGGGCGACATATTTACACCAGCGCTTTATAAAGAGCAGTGTGTTTACTGCGTCACGAAGCGTTCCTCATTTCCTTCCATGAAAACGAAGCTTTGAATGTAAGTAATTGAAGTTCATAGGTAAGCGGCGCAGGCGTGTATAAAAGCAACGTCGCATCGATCCTCCGGTGGGTAGAAATGCTAACGGCATTTATGATAGAGAAATCAGAAGTGGAGTAGGACAAAAGTTAAGTTTAAAAATAGATGGACCTGTGAAAAATTTTAGGTCACCTCTTTTCTTGATTTAGAAGTAGCGAATGATGACTCGGCTTACAATCATTTTTTAACCTAAAAATGAGCAGGTCGGGGGCAGTAAAACGGGTCCGATGGAAATGGAAATGGAAACCCCCAACCATAGATATTCATAGCAATGACGCTTTGCCGAGAAAATAGCGATAAGCCGTAAACGGTACGTCATTATAATGAACTTATTACTCTTATTTTTTTAAGCATTAAGCTTAAGTGTGTTTAGTGTTAAATCTAGTGGTAAGTGGGAACCTATTTCAAGCAGATCATTGATGCCACTTCTGAGGATTGAAACTGTACATTCGAATTTTCAGTATCGCCGCGCTGTAGTCTGTCACTTCGAAATAATTCGCTTAAGGATATTTTAAATATGTGGCTAAGATAACTTTTAAGATGAGACGTATAAATCTACCGTCTTGAATATGGGACAAATACTCGTACTGCTCGTTCACTCAATAGTATCAAAACATCAACAAACGCGGTTGTCATTTCCTTCAAACATGCGATGACATCGAGCACGGCGTTTAACGACCACAACATAAACAGAACCCATTATGAGTTTTTACAATTGATGACAGTACAATTAAGCATTTTTATATACATTTTTTCGTCACGGCCGGCCACCAGTATTAACAAAATGAAAAGAATTCGGCAATTGGTGCGAAACGATTTTGGGCAAGCTAAACACTGTATTTACTGTATACATACTAGCATCCGTACATTGTTATTATTATCTCCCAAATACGATACAAGAAGATCATGGTGGCGATCTGGAGGCTAAGGGCATAAACTATTTGTACTTAGTTGTATCGCCTTAACATATTTTAAATTTCAATGCATACAATTAAAACAACAAGTAACAAAATTAAATGGACTAAAATTTATCTTCAATAGATAGGTATTAAATGTACCGTGTACGTTTCATAATCACCAGTGGGACAAATTAAAGTCACCTGTTTGGGGAAATACCACTGCATTTATTCTGTTTCAATAGTATTCAACCTGCAAACTTATTGAATTTCCAATACTCTCCTGTTACCGATACAATTTTGAGGGAAAAATGTAAATTTCTGTCTCAATATAAATCTTTTCGAAGACTGTTATGAACTTGTTTGGCCTTGCGTAGAAGAGCAAACTGTAGTCAAACTGTACTGTATTCTTGCAGCTCTAATATTGCTTGAAATTTTGAACAAGATTTTGTTTTTGTGCCATGTCTTATGAGCGTTGGTTCCATAGCATTAAATATGTTCTTGAATTTTAAATGTTGGGGGTATACAGTCGCAACCCATCTTTGAAAATATTTTCTGGTTTTTTCTTTATGATCATAATTTTAAAATAAATATTTATATAAAACCTATAAAATCATTTATACGTACGTAATTTAATCAAAATCTATAAATATTCAAAGAATAAGTTATCGTTACGGATTGATAAATTTTCTAAATGATATTAAATTTCTGATGATTCTAATTTTTTTTTAAATCTTTATTCGCTACGTATGTAAGCAAATTAAATATTTATAATTTTTTAATTGCTTAAGCACATACATCATAGTTGCATGCACTATCATTGTGGCCAAAGATTCCCGCTACCACATGTTCACACGAAAAATCGAAATAACAACTTAAAATTTATAGCGAATGTGAAAGGCAACAAGCGTTGAAGGCGCTCTGAGGTATTTGCACCCAAAACGTTTTCTTTTCTCACCTGTTATTTTTCTTTTACGTCAAGTTATTTACATTGCCATCCTTTTCACCGCCAGCAAGCATCTCTGACCATTCTTTGCTGTAAAATATTTGTGTTTCACTTCATAGATATTGCCGTCGAAAAATTTATCAGTTATTTAAATATTCATCATTACTTTATCCCTTTCATACATAATAATATCAGAATAGTCTCATGGGATGAAGTTTACTGATCTATATTTATATTACAGAAAATAGCCACTTTTCAGAAACGTTTCAAATTTTTGTGAGCTTCGCCGTAGTTAGATACCGAACTTTATTGTAATTAGGTTAATTAACAAGAGGTTTATAGCAAGAAGCTTAGTGATTTACTTATATTCCTTACATAAAGCCAAGTCTGTGTACAAGGAAGAATTGTCGTTAAGTTATATTAGGTTATACATACGTGTATATCTGGGAACGTATGGCTACTTAGAAATTTTAACTCATCTGCGACATTTTGAAAGACTTTGTTTTCAACAATATCATCTTGTATATGACTCAGATAATTTGATTTCAATAATTTCGTCTGCTCGAAAAAAATGTTTTGCTGAATTCGAAAAACCATAATGTGCATATTTAAATCTAAACAGAGAAATATCAACAATAGCCCAATCCCAGAATCACGTTTCACAGCCGACAACTTCCCATCAATCAAACCAAATTGAAAGTAATACGAGAAAAGCCAGTGTTTTGTTTTGGAACCGTCAGCGTTTGAAAACAGGTAATGGACGACGTTAAAAAATATTTATTACATAGTCGGGGGCTAATGGCCAAGTTTCGCGACATCTGTAATGGTTATATCTTATATAGAGCTTGGCACAAACAATCATCAATTTCTATGGAAACCCAATTTTGGACATAGTCCTACTGATTTAAAAAATGTGTTAGGTTAAACTCCATGCATGCGGAGCGACTTGTGCTAATTTTTCCAGAGCATAGACGCCTTAAGATGTCATCGATTC
Source organism: Agathymus mariae mariae (assembly GCA_018251895.1). NCBI lineage: Eukaryota > Metazoa > Arthropoda > Insecta > Lepidoptera > Hesperiidae > Agathymus > Agathymus mariae. The sequence goes on along the minus strand of DWPT01001881.1, from coordinate 7,947 downwards.
CATTCTCTAGTAATTTAGTGCTCAGCCGTAGCTTAGTCCTCAGGTTATAGCAATGTCATGTGATAAGGATACATGGTGTCTTTCCGGAACCAATTAACGTATGTAATAATAATTAGAAATGACACACCTCTGTGGGTACAAATAGGCCCAGTTAACCCTCGAAAAAAGGTAATGTTTATACTCGAGTTTATGATGTCTAATTTGTGTATGTAATTTGTGTATAATATGTATATTATCCATTATTATGTATGCCGGGAAAATTGTCTTTAAAAGATAACGTAAACATTTTCCTATCTCGGGTATATTTATACCAACATATATTAAAAGTGGCTCAACGAATGAAGTTTTTCTAGAGGAAGTTGTTTGTCGTCGCGTTCGCTTGTGCTCCTCGTTTCCGCAGCCGGGCGACGACTGAATTCTTTATCACTCTTCTAAATATTTCTGTTATTCGTAACCTAACCTAACTACCACAGGTATATTTTATGTTATGTTATCAAAACTGTACTGTTTATGCACATAGATATGACAGCCGGAAAGATGGTCCAAGTCAACCTCTCCTGCTTTTGATGCATCCTGCCTAACAACATGAGCATTAGGTCCAGGTTATGTTTCTTCGAGGTCTGGGAGTTTAATACCCAGTTAAATTCCAACAGTGCTCTTGCACGGCAATAGAATTAATTGTCAGTTTAGTTATTTTAAACGAATCAAGCATTCAATGTTTTTGTGTCGTTGGCAATATTGAAGAACCAGTTAAACAAGGATCTCGAGTCCTCGTGGGTTGGTATCACGTTGGGAAAACTGTTTCATCTATTTATCTATCAGACTTTTATAAAGCAATGCTGGGCATCGATAGGCCTCTTCTAATTGGGGCCATTTCGACTGGTCCTGGGCTCTCTGAATCCATCAATAACTTTAGTGGTACAGATTTCTATGGGGGAGCGATGACCATCTGATGGTTCGTCTGCTTGTTTGTCGGCTATTGATATAAAAAAGCATATTTAATTCACTTTTTATAACATTAAGATATTATTTGTGTCTAAAAACTTTTATTCTGAGAAGGTTCTGTAAGCAACGGGTAAATTCAGTTGTAGTAAAACTTAGCTGAACATTAAAACGAGATTCCGACCGAGACGACTCATTTTGCAAGATTACACAGAAACTTAAAAGAGCTTTCTTGCTGATTTCTGCGCTCTCGAGATCGACTGTTGACAAAACAGACGAGTAGTCTCAAGAACAAGCATTTCATTAACTTGATTATGTCCCTCGCAGTAGCTATAAACACCTGGATCATGGAATTTTAACATTTTAGAAGTTCTGAAAATCCAGTTAAACAACGAAACTTTTATAGGGTCACTCGCGTGTATGTCTATCTATCAGGCTAGTTTTTGACATCATTCTCTGAACTTCTTTGAAATGAATTCTATTCAATTTAGCCTATTGGCTAAATTAGAAATCAAAATAAATCATTGTAAAGGGTACTATGTTTTTTGTTTGTTTAAGTGTATCTAAATAAAATTAGGTATTTTCAATCAATTTTAGGTCGACTGCATCACAGTCTACCTAAAATTAATTTCGTAATCATTCCAATATAGCTTTATTAATTGCGGTCTAAAGTCGGTATTAATTTGCATGGATTCTGTCATTCAGTCTACTCGTTCGTCTATTTGGAAGATAAAATTGGAGAGGGAATGTTGAAACGTGATTTCAGGGCCAAATTTGGAAAAAGTCGGGGTGTATCTGTGTTATGTTTATGACAAACTCGAGCTCCTAAAAAGGGTTCATACTGAACGCTCGTTGAAGTTTAAATGATATCGAAGGACTTGTTAGTGATGCTACGATACACAGATTTATATATATGTCGTCAAATATCCTACGGAAATATTAAAATCCTCTCTTATCAGCCGATTTTCCCTTAAAGTAGAGATATGTACTCTAAATCTAATCTGAAATATTTTCCATTTCTGGCATAAATTCAGTAACTTCTCAATTTCATATGAGATTTAATATGACCATTAATAAGCATTGAGGAGAGTCATTGTTTATGTTTAGGCTCAGCTACAACTGATGTACCCAGTTAACAGAGTAAAATGGGCAGATCGACATCAATGTCTTCCGTTGTATAAAAAAGTAGCAGTCCACCCCAGCTTCGTTTGGGATAACAATTATGTTAATTTACACACACAAGATCACACACACACTCCACTGTGCATACGGAATAATGTACTTTTCAAAGGGTAAAATATTCTTTGCACAACGTGCTGTGGGTCTGGAGATTATCTTCTGCATACACGAATTCCCATATATTCGCACTCTCTCTTTATAATATTCATGTATACGTATTATATACACTAACCACATACAACCTGAATTTATAACAATAATATAGTAAATTATTCTCACAATATATAATATATATAATATGAAACCTATTCAGTAATAATAGTAGATTTCAGATAGCGATCACAGGTACAGAGCGATGGAATATCCATTAAAAATAATCAGAATGATATTGTTATTTTTTATTTGATAAATTTATATTATTAACGAAGTAATATTGATGCAATTCATATGTTAAGAAAACCCTTACCTAAGAGAGTTTATTTCGCACGTTTTTTACGGGTGTGTCAAGGCAATTTCAGTGAATCGGTTCGACGAATATTAATGAAGTACATTTAAACGGTGATTCTGAAATTATTTTAATTTCTACTAAAAATTGCAAGTAACTGAAACTATATTTAGACTAAGACAAACACATTGCCAACATTGCAGATGCCAACTATGTAATCCCTGAGTTTATGTTTTCAACACACAATAGATACATTGATAAACATAACGGTATCTAGGGCAGTAAGTATTGCAACGTACTGCATATACATCAGAGATGGTAGGTACATGAGATCATGTAAGAAATCTTTAAAATATTTGTACGATTTTGAACTTATATAATCACAGACATTATACATTTTAACTGTGTTTGTTATTGATATTTCAACTCAGTTATATGGGTCGTGGTCACGGACTGTGGTGACAGAAAGAAACTCTCAACAGTCGACACTTGACAGACACTAATGAGTTAGTCAACTTTACGTCTACCTCGTTAGGTAACATATCAGGACATTTATAAAAATTATCACTTATTTTTCATATAAAAATATATGACCTACATTTACATATTGAGACTACAATTGTAAATTTCTTAACAACATCATCAATAATTAAAACAAAAAAACCATAGTACAAATCACAAATCTCATCAAAATTATACAACAAAATCAGAGTTAGATTCCGTTTTATTTCACTCGTGGGAAATTAATTGTTTGTAATTGAATCACGTTGTTACAAACGAAGACGCGTATCCCAATAACATGGCTGTAATAAAATTATTATAAATTACACGTTTTGATAGTAACAAAGCCAGACGCGGTCGGCAATTTGATACTTGACTATTACAGTTTAAATGTAATGAGCGAATCGGTGCTTCGTCAACGCGGTCCTAGTTGCTATCGCTGACTAGAACCATCGATTAGCCATAACCATTGGGCGGCTTGGGGCGGCCTAGAATACTCCCCCCAATCCCATGCTACCAGAAGAGGGTGTCGTAAGAGGCGACAGTAGTTCTCCCGCTTGGTGGTAGGACTTCGCGTAAAGATTAAAACATTAGTATTATTATTAAGTAATTAATTCTATCACTGGTATTATTATATTTCAATGAAGCTTGCCTGGCTAGCTAACACCCTCCTGCTTGAGTCAGCCGCCAAACGGCTCGTCGTGTTCCGGCTGGGTGCTTGAGAGTAAGTACATTCTTTCTTACCTTCTTCGCATTTTCTAGTCGACAACGCATTAGTGATACTTTCGGTTTTGCTGATATCCATGGGCGACGATGACCATCTACCATCACATGGCACGCCTGCTCGTTTGTCGACTATTAACATATAGAAAAATAGCAGAGGCCTTCGAATTTCAAGCTGTATAGAAACTTCCGAGAGTCGGATTAGATGTTTAGCAGTAACCACGTACCACGCCATTTGGTTGTAATATCGACTTGCAAGACAAATTGAGAGTTTTTTTTAAATCGATTATTCACGATAAGAAACCTTTTTAATATTAAAGTACAAATTAACTTTCCCTATTATGTATGCGGATGCGTTAATATCAAGTAACTTTTAAACGTTTGCGCTTAGAATTATTTCTTTTTCATCCCTACTTGGAAGATGTAAAAACAACATTGCAGTTAGAAAGTTTTAACATTCAAGTTGTTTAACTAATAAACTTTGACCGTTAAGTTATGACGTCGGTTACAATGAGACGGCTTGCAGTTAATAGGCGAACTTTTATCATGTAATTTTATGAAATGTTTGTACAATGGGTTGAAGATATTAAAATTCTAATAAAAAAATGGGTAGGCATAATTTTATACAAATTTTTATACAATTTTAGACATTACGTACCAAAGAGGTGTCTGTCTATCTATTGGCGCAGTAGTATTTACTAATATGAAATTATCATGCCAACAGGAGGTTTTACACATTAATTATATATCAACAACATTTATGTAAACCATAAAGATCTTTTGGCCTCGATGATTAACAAAAGCCAGAATACAATTATTATAATTCAAGCAACTGTTAGGCATTAAAGCAAAAAATTGAAAACAGCTGTGACAAATCCGCTACTAATAATATAGTCGTAGCTAACTGTAGTTTCAGTCCATTTACTTGGAGACAAAGGCTTATTATGTGTCACCTGTTCGTATAGGAATAGCGGCGTATCATCTCTTGTTGCCTCAGAAGGAGTATTTGCATATCTAATATCTGGAGCCTTAAGCGTTCGTACTAGAGTCGATGTTCTAAGCACAGATTCAATTACCCACACAGCCCGGATTGTATCATTTTATTTATAGGTAAGCGATCGCTAGTGGAGACATTCACAAGCCTCTCGATTGCCTCCATTTCGAGTATACAGCAGTCTTCAAGCCAAGTCGGAAGCCTTTGGATGTTATAAGAACTTCCTGTACAAGAGTTTCGAATTTTAAGCATTGCGCCCAACTAGCAATGGTGTAGCATGATGGATAATGCTGTTGTAGGTCTTCTCAATTAAAAGGAGAGGCCCATGTTTTGCAGTGGGTTCTGAGGAATTGAAGACAGTAAGCGGAACACGAGATTAAAATAAAGTATATCCGTAGATTAAGTTGTTCATTTAAGATCCCGAAAATGTATTACACTAACCAGGAAATATTATTACATTAACCAATGATAATGTCTGAAGAAAACTCGAAAAAACTCATGAAGTGAAGAACAGGTACATACGAGTAGAGCAATATTCCACAGTATTTATAGCTTGTAGGCACTTCGTTCCACGCAATATTCTCTTTTGATAAAGCTTATAAACGTTTTACTGCAAACTAAATAACATAAGTTAACAGGCATATACACTCAAGTAATTTAGGCGCCGTAATCAAATTTCGAAGGGATTGCAAATAATGATTAAAGCCTTTATGACAACGTCATTAACAAACAGAAAGTAATGTAAACACTATTCAGGAAAACATAACAAGAGTACACGTCACCTGATCAAAATTTCATAAGGGACGTACTTCTATGAACCCACAGTATCTTTTGATATCAATAGATTGCCAGTTTGATAGATATAAATAGTCAGCCTTGTAAGTATCGACACACATGTGACTAGAAAATATGTTTGTTTGAAGTACCTAGTTTCAACTGTTACCCGCACCTTTACTTTTTTACCTATACTTTGAAATAAATCGCCTTTTTGAACCTTTACTACATCTTCATCACATAAATTCTTTCGGCATATCTGAATAACAAGCAATCGTAAGTTATTCACTGAGAAAACTTGAAGTAAAAGGAAACGAATTTCGAATGGTTTTTTTTTTAAGCTGTTCACAGCTATAGTTGCCGAACGATAGCAACTGCAGGCTTACAATGCTCTCTGAAACTACTCGTGACATTTCGATCAACCAAATAACTCCCACCAAAGGCATTTCCTTTGCGCTATGATATGGGGTTCTTCAAAAAGTGTGTCTAGCCTGTTCATCAAGGCCGGCAGCGCATTTGAAGCTCCTTGGATGTTGCACGTGTCTATAGGCGAAGATGACCACTTACCACTTACCACTAGGTGGACCGTATGCCTGTTTGCCCGCTATTTGTATATAAAAAACTCCCGAGCACACTCGAAGTTGCTTAACTTTGTCAATCTTAAAATGCGGTACGATTTGTACAAACTTTGCTACTAAGACGTAGGATATTGTCTATAATCGCGATATATATGTTCTACTGTCAGGACATTCGTAAAGCTTTGTGGGGAGCTGACCGCTTAATCCGGGATTAAGGAATGCGGTTCATCGTTTTGTCTTCTTAATAACCAGAAGCCGGCTTGTGGCGAAACATACGACCACAACGCAATTTTCGTGTTTTTTATTCGTTCCATGAAAGTAGATGAAAAAGCTTACCGATTATAAAATGTTATATCTTGATTGTCGAACTAATTTGTTGAAAGCTGACACACTCGTAATATCGCTTGATAAAGATGATTGGTAATCGCTGCTTTTGTATGTTAAAATTAAACGAAAATATTGATACATTGAACATCAATTCATTTACCACGAGCAATGAATGTGCCATTGCCATACGCAGGTCACCTCTCACATATGTAGATGATGATAACTCATGGACACTAAAGTTATTCCGGGATCCCGCGTTATATTTTTCGTTTATCGACACTACCACAGAAAACGTATGAGACATTTCACGGTCACTTTTAGAGAGGGTGGTAGCTACCAATGCAGACAAAATTCATATAAGGTTGTTCAGAACCCAACCACCTACAACAGGAAGGAGGGTTAACTATAGCCTCGACCGTTGTTCAGCAGGGTTTCACCACAAGCAGGGAGTTTGGTTAAGGGTGAATGAAGTCCCTTACAAGTCTTAGTGTTTTTGTATACGGGAATTAAAACATTTTTGAATAATAATTATAGTAGGATCTTGATCAAACAAGTCTTCTATACTGTTCCGCGAGTAACAATTTAGATATGTTAGAGCAATACGTTTGGTGTTGTCAGACAACCATAATTTTTAATTTAGGGTAAAGATATTTAAAATTCGATAAAGTAAAGAAATTTTAATTACGTTAAAATTAGAGGCGTATTGTTGATAAATTTATGTAAAACACATAAAGTGCAAAGTTTAATGCGTGAAGATACAGTAAGTGTCTTGTGTCGTGATACAGTAACTAAAAAATAAAAACGAACTACACGTAGGGCAGATATATTAATCTACCACTAGCGCGTCGACGGTTTCTCCGTGCCACCACAGTTTCGCCGTGACCACGATCCATAAAACTGGGACGAAAAATTGGCGATAAATAAAACGTATCGTGAGTACCCGTTACATAATAAAATGTGTAAATTCCGCGATAATATAAGTTTTAAATCATATATTGGTGATAACGTGATGAACTTATCATACACATATCTTACCAATATGACTGTAGCACTAAAGTTATGATAAGTAGGAAAACATAAGTTTTCCAAGTTTGAAGACATGCACCTATGGTACGTACATGCACACATACTCGTACGTAGGTATACGAACAGGCATACGAATGTTTACATGTACACACACATATATAAATACGTACACGCCTCAATTAAGACCAATGACATTTGATTATGATAAACGTAAGTGGTTTGTTGATCATCGACTAAAATTGTTATGCAGTTTTAGTACTGACTTACTATTCCTAGATTAATAGATTTATTGGTTGAATGAGAACCTCGATATTGCCAAGAAGTTATAGTGAACGAAGCTACGTAGCGATCGGCTTCCCTGTTCAGCGTAGCTGTCTTTCCGATAGGCCACGTCACAAGAGTAGAGTACACACGTGATGTTGTTCCGTTATTTCTCATTTCTCTCCTAAGGGAGCACG
>DWPT01001880.1:0-17404 GCA_018251895.1 Agathymus mariae mariae | reverse complement strand
ACCATTATAAATATGTAGTATAAGATCTTCAGTAAAAAAAATACTGAAACAAAATGATACATTACTATCGTATTTAAAAGATCAATTAAATAGCTTGTTAAAAATAATTTGAAGTTTGTAGTAATATTATAAAAAGAAAATGCAAATTTTATGGGTTTGTGTTTATGCGCAGGTTAATCTTAAAGGTTGATTAGCCTGGTAAAGATCGCTACTAAAGTGATAAGGTCGCCTCTTGTGTACTTAATTGTTACGTAATTGTCTTTTTCTTTTTGTATCTGGTGTTTACAATTAATTATAATTATAATATATATAATCTCCGGAACCACAGCATCAACTCGAAGAATTCTTTTCATTTTCCATTCAATACTCATCAAGTGCAAATCGATTAATTAATTAATTATAAGATATATCATAAAACTTTGTACAGCACAGTTTTATGTATCAAAACATTAAACTGCCCTCGTTTCGTTACAGAAAAGAAAAACCCTTCGTTCACAAGTGATCACAGCATTCCATCACGCGTTTTATAAATATTTCTTGTTCACCCCATCCACAAAAAACTGCCGTTGTGAATAACGCTATTAATTGGTAAATACCGATGGATTATTAGTTTATTTTTTATTTTTACGCACAGTTACCTAAACAAAACTACGTTTTAGACTATGTTGCGATAATATAAAAACCAAAAACTTAGTTTTTGTAGTTTATCTACGTTATAGGAACAGAAGAATACGTGAAAAAATAATACCTGAACGAGAATTATAATAGATAGAATTATAAGAGATACAATAAAACTATACTTATCTCGTATATCTACATAACTATCATATAGTTATATACCAAACTTATGTGTAAGCAGTATTGTTTTTTTTTTAATAACCATTAGGTTAGTAATAACCTTTCATTACACAAAGGGTTACAACAACTTTGTTTTAAATTAATGATATAACAATTGTATCAATTCTGTTGACTATAAAGTTTTAAATGTGTTCTCATAAACGGGCCAACTGTCTGACATCTGGTACAATCTGTTTAGGCTATATTATGACTAGACATTATGTTAAAAAGTCCATAATGCCATTTATAAAAAACTAAACTAAAAGTTGCACTTTTATAACATTCAGCACTGTCAGGTCTGCTACTGAGAAGGCCATTGGCCACTTTTAACCTTTTTAAGTGACATGCGTACTAATAGTCATGCTTATCTTGTGATGATTTTTGGTTTTAAAATAACTCCAAGATTTCAACAATCATGTTATCATCAAAATTGTGGAAGTAAATACTTTATTGTTTTACCTGTTACTTCAATATAAAAAAATATGAAGTCCGCTAAGAGCACATCTATTGTGCAGAGATAGATGTAAATTAGGTACAGTTGACCCAGTGAACGACAAAGTATTAAGTCTCACACAAGACACATCACATGAACTGTTTATATGCTCATTTGGTACTTTTAAATCATCAAAAAAATATAAAAGAAAATACATTTTTTAATAGAAAACAAATCAATAGTGCAAACATCGTTTATGTTATGGAGAGACGATACGTAATTGCTACTTATGAGCTTTCATAAAAGTGATGCCATGTACTTTGAACAAAAAAAATGTTAATTAAAACAGCTCAAAGTTACTGTATCAAACACTGTTTTAATTGTTGCAAGACGGAATATTATTAAAACTATAATTATATTCAAACGCCGCTGAATAAATTTGTCATTGAGAACGAGAAGCGCCAAGGTTGTTGAACCCCTCTCGTTCACACAATCGCCGAAAACAAAGCAATTTGAAATGTGAATGAAGCATTTGTCCAACGATTAGACGTCGTTACAGGTGGACACTCCATACTGTACACTTAAGAAATTCGACACATTTAATGACTGCAATTTAACAAAATACTACAAAGATTTTTTTAAATTATTTTTATATAAATGTGAGCAGACAAAAGAGTATCTCTACATTTATTAGAGATTTCTGCTGCGGATACACAATAGATTGTACAATCAATTTCATTCTACAGTTTGGTCCACTTCTGCGTTTTTACATTGTAGTTTTTAAAAATTCCCTAGGTTTGTACAGTTTCTATGCAGTATGGTGGATCAGTTCTAATCTCTACATTTTGCTTTTAAAAAATGCCATAGTTTTAATTCGAACTGTTTCTTCATTGTTTGCGACATTCTTAGGTCTCTACGTTTTAGTTTTAAAAAAATCCATAGATTTGATTCTATACATCGGTTTGTTTCTATACACTTGATTGATCCACTCCTAGATCTTTGTAGTGTGGTTTCACTAGATTCCGTAGGTTTGATAATGAGTTTATATGAATACTATCTCAAATACAGACTTGTTATTGGACTTGAATGATTCCAGTGGAATTGAATGTTACAGGTCTGAGTTACCTATATATTGGATTGAATGCCATTTGAATAAGTTAAAAAAAAAAAAAAAAAAAAAAAAAAAATCGTAACTATAGCGTAAATTTACATAATTACATTTAATTTGAAATTTAATGATTAAATTCTAGCCTACAAATCTCGTCGTCCAACATAATGTACACCTTTGAACTTCACAACCGTTATCGTTACATCGTCTTACCTGTATTACTATCATTAGGTGCCATTACGGCGTTCATCGTGCATACGTACACTGTATACAAATGAGCGGAGTGGTTGGTTACACGAGATGCCTTGACACTGCAACGTCGGCGGCGCCACTCGACAGCCGCCGGTCGACAATAGCACGTCCGTGTCAATAGAGCACGGCCGTTTGCGGTAATCGCACAATAAAACAACACGAGGAATCCCCACAAACAATTCGTTTTCACCCGCGCCCAAACAAAACAACACAATCCTCTACTACGACATCTCCGCGCTTTTTGTTTCATCGCACCGGCCCGGTACAGGTAATGTTAGGCGCGTTATTAACGAAACGATAAAAGCTCGAGACAACATTAAACAGTTCACGCGGTACGGTACGATACGATTTTACACGTAGGTACCGAAATTGCCTTGCCATGTGATCGGTCGCCCGGTACTCACCGTTTCAAAGCGGCTGACGACGTTCCACTCGTAAATCAATCGGAGAGTCCCCCTTCGATCGGGCGTCGCACAACGGTACCGGCTATATGATCACGGGGTCCCTCGGACGTCGTTAAAAGCTTCGGGAAGTTGGAGCTCAGTTGCGTTTTTAAAGAATAAAAGATAAGGAGTACGCTGCGTCAGCGGCGAGGCAGCGAGGCAGCGCGTTCATACTAGTTTAGTTCGCGGGTGACGGAGCGAAGGAGCCAGTCGAGGCAACTCACGAACGACCCCCCGCTGTCGAGGTTAGCTCGGGCGGGCGAGCGCGGGTCGAGGGGCGCGCGGCGCGCGGCGCGGCGGCCCGGGCGGCGGGTAAGGAGGGGGAGCGCGATAACCATGCCGATGTTTTTGCCGTGCCCCGGCTCGCTCCGCTCGGCTCCGTTCGGCGCGGCGGCGGCGCGTTCTTCATTTCGTCCAGAGTCCATTATCTATCGCCCCGTCCCGTTCGCACCCGCACGCCGCGGGTCGCTCGTCGCGCTTCGCCGCACCGGCCGCTGTTTTATTGCCATCGGACGATTTTAACGTGCGCTCGCAACGTCCGCCGGAGCACAAAAGTTTTTATGGAAATTTCATTCCGAATGCGCCTCGCTCGCCCGCTCGCTCGCTCGGGAACGTCAATATAAAAGCACGATAACGAACGGACGAGTCAATTAATTATTATTGTTGGAAGCTGTCGGGACGCGCTGGCCGGCTCTATCTGTATGCTGGATCTGTTTTGTGCTTTCAGAAGCACTCGTACCCGCATTGTAAAACAAGATAGCCTACATGTACAGTCGAGTGCTGTAAATGCGATATTATTGTATCGTCATATTGGATTAGTTGCACAAATGAGTTAATGCAGCGTCTACCATTATCGATGTGACCTTTTTAACTGTGCAATGCGTCTTGTTATTAATTACTCTCGGAAGAAAATCTAACTTTGCCGAGAGACGTTAATATAGGCACACACAACAAAAGGCTTACATATATATACACTCCGATAAGTAGTAGTGGAGCGACTAAATGGCCGTTTACACTGTATAAAGTTTTTAATGACACGAATATTATAACAGTTTTATTTGTAAACGTGTGTGTAATGAATGAATCAGCGGAGACGCCTTAGTAGGCCGGTCGGTATTGCCTTCATTCACGTTACATCAGACTATTACATTTCGAGTATAACATTTAAATTTTCTTATACTTTAATAACATTCATATTGCAAAATTATCGTATACGTTAAAGATGATAATGATTTACGATTACGTCTGAGGTTTAACGTATCAGTAGGGGTGATTGTACGTTTCAAAATGGAAAAAAATTGGAACTAGCGTGCGTCTATTTTATTAATGGCTACGTCGACTTTATACGTTTGTCTTCACGTCTTCGTATTAGACTGTCGTCATGATGCAATACGAAGATAGTGAATGAAACATTAATTAAAAAGCACTGTAGGTACAGTATCTATATAAAAAAAATTGTATGTTTGTCCTCCATGTCATTTAGTTGATTGTTACGAAACTTGTCAAAACAGGGTCTTCTGAGTATTCCGAGTGGGTTTCCGAATCAAAAAAAATCTATATAAATAAAGAAAAATCATCATCATCAGGGAAAACTTACAACGTGCTTTTTCCGTAACTTTTCGGTTTAGCGAGTTATATTTTGCAATATGAACGTTTTTAGAAACAAGAAGTAATTCGACATTACCTTGACTTACTTTACATTACTTTGACTTGACATTTGAACAGATGCACGTGCTTTGTTTATCACAAATATCTATAATAAAACATTACAAAGAGAGATTGTAATTTTGTGTGTACGTGTTGTTGTGAGGGTAATTTGCGGAATTCCTCCTTTTTTCGTAACGTCTCTTTTACGATTTAAAATGTAAGGTACATTCCGGATAGATATAGGGCATCATGTATGCATCGTTGTTTTGTTGAATCCGAACTAAGTTGGGAGGGGCCACTAGTAAAAATTAAAAGATAGGATTGTAAGAGAAATCGATCCTAGCAATGCTCGGAAGTTTACTAATACCGTCATCAGCATGGCATCATAATGTAAAACACAAACGCTTCAGTTATTCGCTCGTTGTATAAAGCGCTTTTTTTTTGTTCCCTTACAGAAAAATACACCTTAATTTTTCCAAAACCACTCAGTATTTAGTAAACCTTTTACATAATTTATATACCAGTTACAATCCCATGTTCGGAATAAATCCATTTCTCTCAATAAGAAGTACTCTCGACGCTGACCCAATATATAAGTTTTAAACGTGTCAATTATCATTTTCATATCTTCTGTGGTTACCGCTTGATGCAATTATAGACGGTCAAAAATATTTTGAAATAAATATTTTGGTCTTGCATCGATGATAAGACACAAACTTTAAACCTTATATGAACTTTGAGAGAAATAATTTCATTGTACCATTTCGACACACGATTTTGACAGCAATTGCACAACGAAATACTAAATTCTCACAAGCCTCAAGAGTTTATTGGAATGTAGCGACATATTCATTTTTTGTTAAACTAACAACAGTTCAATCTGTATACCTCAGTTGGAGATATCGAACGATTGGTTCCCGGTTCAATTCCATTGCAGATGAATACTTTTTGTCCGTCATGTTGCTTGTGCGATGCCTTCATTTAGAATGTTCACCTGGTATACCTACAAGGAATCCTGACGTATATGTCTAAGCGTATTTCCATTTGTCTAACACGCAGTGTATTATACTTAGGTACGTTCCTTCCAATTGAAAATCATGTACGATTCGTTTTGATATGATTTAATTAAGTTCACCAACATCCCTAACATGCCCGACGCCGTGCCAAACGCCCATCCGCTCCATGCAAGTGCCTTTGATTAATAATTTAACGGGGCTAGGTCACTGGCACGCCCGAGCTTCAGATTGTAAATATAAATGGAACTTGTGACGGTCCGCGTCCACTTTACGGGAATAAATTGACTTATCTAACATACACATATGGCTCACTTACAGTGCTCTCTCAATCATATTGTGGCATTTCTATACTATACGATATTTCTTACGTTTGATGTCAAGTCTTCTCCGTTGTTCGCGATGGTATTTATTTAAATTCATTTAAGATTTTGTAAATATATTATTTATGCATGTCATTTTTTCTTCTTTCGTTTCAAAAAGGTGTTTGATTTTGTTAAAGTAAAGAAATTCCTCAGTGTATTTTTAAAACTTTTCTTTATTTTTAAAACTGCGCGGTTCCTGCTTCCGCGTGGTAACTGATTACATGTGTGTTTGTTTGTATGTATGTACAATTTTATTTAATTCAGTTATTAAATATACACCTGGCTTCATTGAAATTGTCAATTTAGCCCAAGAAACATTGGTAACACAGACACCGCCAAAGTAGGTACAATCAAAGATCTATTGTTAAGCGTTGCAATAAATGTAGATTATCTTGACTTTACAAATGACTATCAGCAGAAACAGCTGTTGTAATTATTGCACCGCCACTAACACATGTGATTCAAAAAATAAATATAAATTTAAAAATGCAACATGAACTAAGAATGTATGAATCTTAGAGTCACCTGTGGCTCAATGATTAATTATTACTTATCAATATTTTTTGAGAACAAGAAAGTGAATTATTCTAACGAGACCTATATTTCAAGTAATAGTTGACAATCTGTCATTGATTTTTCATGCGTTGCAAAATTTTAAACAATTGGGACGTTTGATGAGTGAAAAATTAATTATCTCTCAGATTTCACACAAATATATGTGCATACTATGTACCGATAGAATAAAATATGTGTCTAGTGCATGTACACTAGTATAAAACGTAAAACAATCTAAGTATAGTGCATGTACACTAGTATAAAACGTAAAACAATCTAAATAAATATAAACAAAGTAATAAATTAAACTTGCCGTAAAGGTGGCGTTTCAGCGATCACAGGGGCCGTGATTTACGCGCACAATTCACGGGGACATTTATTAGAGCAAGGTCAGTGGCACGAGAGCTGTGCTCGCCACTTCAGGGTGTGCTGCTATAAATAATGCCTTACTTGTACACGACGTGCATAATCGCACACGTTTGCCACGGAGTGCCCCTGTGCACCGCCGCCGCAAGTGCCGCGGGCGAACCGCAAATTCGTAAGCACACTCTTTTCATGTAATATTTATGTAATGAAATCGCTTTATCTTTGCACTTTACACTCGAGCGGCGAAAGAAAAGCAACATTTACTGTATGTTGTATTGTATAAAATGTATATTTATCTTAACGATGATAATTTAACGTTAAACGTCAATCAAATCAATGCTTTCTCAAGCTCACCCGCCCACACTATGTCTTTGTGTGTGGCGTGACTTAAACACGCATAATTTGCACATGTAACATTCAATTTGAAACAGATGTTCGGAAGTACAAGTGAATATTTTCAACAAAGAATAAACCAACTTTAATATAAAGAAGGTGAATGTCTTGATTACATTTTCTATTTTTCACTATTGGGGCTGTTATTTTTGTTCTAATTTGAGTGGAACCAAACGGGAAGTTTACACTCTTAAACAAAAAAGAATTTTCCAAATCGGTTAATAAATGACGGAAATCTAAAGTAACAAACGTAAGAAAATACGAACGATTTGTGGACTTCCTCCTTTATTGAAGTCTGTTAAAAAGAAAACCATGCCAGGTCGGCTAGATGTATATGGACCGATCACACGGCCACGACTTTGTTCACGAAGTTAAAAATCAAGTTTGAGACGAGAATTACTATGAGCAAACTTCAATTATATTTTTCTTTATAAAATTTGTTATTATAAGTAACTCATTTAGCATCTCTCTACGATGTATGAATCGTGTGTCGAAATAAACCGCCTGCTGAAATCAATATTGAATGTGTCAATTTGACGTCGAACTAAACATTTAACATATTGAACATTGACGTCTACATGGCTCTCAACAAACTTATTGGACAAATAGGACCTGGACAAGGATTTATACAATTTGTATACCTACACTAGATAAAGTCAGTTTGAACCAAGGTTATCGATTACACAAAAACAGACATCAAGCAACGGTTGGTAATCAACTTTTTTACGGACTGAAAAGTTTCTGTCCGAAACTTGTTACGGCCAAGGTACAAGTTTTTGGAGAACAATGACATTATAATTAAAACGAATTCAGACGCGTCGGTCGCAACGTGAACAACGAACACAGAACGCATCAACTAAAGTA
The DNA here is from genome assembly GCA_018251895.1 of Agathymus mariae mariae. Lineage (NCBI taxonomy): Eukaryota > Metazoa > Arthropoda > Insecta > Lepidoptera > Hesperiidae > Agathymus > Agathymus mariae. The sequence goes on along the minus strand of DWPT01001880.1, from coordinate 9,128 downwards.
ACATAGGTCAGTATAACAAGCGTGCATACGCAACGTGTCACAAGAGGGCGAGAGCAATGTCGTCTGACGATATGACGAGATTAATCGACGTAAATGCGTTCCGAGATCATTCAAGAGTTCGTCGACCGGCGTGTGAAAATGCTGCCTCGTAAATAAATAATTCACAAGGCTAGTGTTCTCGGCGTGAGCACGTGGTGGCGGGGCACGTGTTATAGGTACATACGTAAACATTTACATTACATAACCGGCTCGTCATCGGCGATTGTGCGTCGGGCTGCCGTCATGTCGGCCGCACGGGGCGAAATGTTCCACGTTCCGAGCAGTGAAGTTTCCTTCTCCTAGTGGCAGCAGCAGACGAGCGCCATATCACCCTACACTCGAATCCCAATATCAATAGTAACCAGTATCGCAATCCACGATGGTGCCTCTATTCGAGAGTTCTCTCTCAATGAGAGCATTTTAAGGCCACCACAATGACCGAGTCCGGATCGACGTATCTATCTAATGACATTTTCAAAAACTTGCAGTGTTATTACATATATACAAAATTCTTTCCAGAGATTCTATTCCTTCAACGAACTAGTTGATTATGAATCATAACAATAAGAGTTTAAAAATGATAAGTAATTTTAAAGGGTTCGAACTCAGGTCCCCAGTGCTGACACTAGGCTATTATTGCTTGTAAAAGACAGTATTTATATATTCGTCATGAGATAGAGATAAATTATGTGGTAGTAAATATAAATATTTTTACTCTATCGAATTATATTCCACTATCACGGAGTTGACTCACGACTTAATTAACTTAGCGTATTAAACTAATCAACCTCAATTATAGCATTGTGAGAACAAAGAACTACTGAAGAGGCATCATTTCAACACCTTCATTTAAATATTATTTAAATCGAAAATACAACCGGTTTAAATAAGAAATCTATCGGATGCTAAGTTTAATTTAATGAAAACAGGGCACAAATCTCTCAACGCTGGGATATAGTATCGTTTTAATTATTTCAATCCGTTCAGTGGTTTGATTAAGTGCGCATTGTAAACCTAGAATTCTAAAAAGTTCACGTGTATTGATTGTACATTTGAATCAAGCAAATTGAGCAAACAGCGTAATCAGGTCGTATCGTCGTATTGAGGGAAGTAAAATGGGCAACATGTTTGGAGAAAAATTAAACATGTTTACGCCCGCGTAACTTTTAACGGACAGCAAACTATACAATGGTATAACACTTACAGCATCATTCCTTCGTGATATACTAAGTATGTGTCTGAACGCGATAATCGCAAAAAGTGCACATGTTTTGATACTATTTTTATATTTTATATTATATTACATTATTATTATTGCTGTTGATCATTATCACAAAATACCAGATCTCTTTCGATACCACCGCATAATTGATAGAACTATCATAAGCATGGATCGAAATCTTTAAGAGTATATTTAACTAAACATAAAGTATGTTATAAAGAGTGGGATAATACCTCCCACTGGAACCACGAAATAAGAATCATATCTTCTGCATCATGGGATTTTGGAAACCACAAATTATTTATTGCACTTTGATAACATAGTTATTATATGATTTCAAAGATTACGTTTTTAGAGTTCCATATTAAAAATATATTTCGCTAGGCTAGGTGCCTGAGGTGATTTGATTGTACAAGTTGGAACTTGTATAAAAGTGGATAAACTCGACAGTGATTTGAGCTACAGTGGCGCTAAATCCTATCGCAAAATGAAAAGGCACCATATTAAAATATTGTCATATTACACTGATTAGTTTTACGCACTGAAAAAGACATAAAATTAAATAATGCTTCTCGTATCTTTCACTGTACACACAATAAATAATCAAATAACAACTCCTCGTGTAAAACATACAGTAAAGTAATAAATTTTCCTTTTATTATGATAACGACACACATTTGGAAACAATAGAACAGATGTTTTAATTTACCCACTAACGCAAATTAACATTAAGCTAACCAGCTATATTTGTTTTATTTTCCAGTACGGCTTTTGTCCGTAATTAAAGAAAAAAAACATTTTTCTTTCACCTAAGGGTTTGGTAGCATTAAATATATCTATTTAAAGTGTAATAAATAATCTGTAATTCCCTAAATAAATGTCGTGATCAAAAAAGGTCATGATTATTATTCTGCTATTTTGAAGGAAATATTACATATCCACTACAAGTTACTTTACCTGAAATTTACTTTATAGTTAACCTATTCGATTAGTGCTAATAGATTATAGGTACAAATGTATTTTTATTGCTCGCACCAAGACGTAATATATAGACCAATGCATATTATTACGTACACAAAACGGGGCTACGTCGCTTAGGGAGAAATTCATAACGGACAATCTTAAGTACAGGACGTGGGATGTAGAAGGAGCCGTTAGATTGCCGTTACTTAAAGGTACAAAAATATCTTTATATAGTTTACGACTGTGACTATACTTAACGTTATTGATATATATGAGGAGTGTATGGATAGTGGATATATTAATGTAAGTTCAGTTACTTGGAAGTAAGTTGAAATCAAAGTAGTTGAAATGAATAAATTTGAATTAAATTAGATTTTTTTATAACATGTAATCATGAACCATATAATTTAATTCCGGAGCGATAATATGAAAATGCATTTTTCCCTTAACCAATAACCACTTTCACTTTTTCACTGAACAAATAATCGTGACCAAGGATTTTCAATAAACGTGATGTTTTGCAAAAAAAAAATGCTATCGCTTTTTATACAAAGTTGAGTAACTGTTTCGACTAAGAATGTGTATTCTAAAGCATTAAAAATTACATTCCATTAACAATTAACTATGACATAATATATGGATAAAGCTTATTATGTTATGTCGTATATGAAATAAACAAGCTGCACAATGAGTCGATTATTATTGCCGATTTCTTCTTTTGCTAATTTATGATAATATAAAATGAATTCAAAATATTATTAAAACCAACGAGCATAGAAGCTGCATATTAATTACGTGATAGGGCATTGAACTCTCGATTCGCCTCAACATTGACAAAGAAGAAAAAGTGTGCTTGTGGGTTGACGATACGCACGCGCGTTTGTGTGTGTGTGTATTCGTGTAAAATAGACGGGCCCGAAGTGAAGACAAGTGGTACAGTTTATTGAATGTCTTTATAAGCCACCTGTTACTCGGGTCGGTGTCGGGGAAACAGCTGATCGGGCCCGAGCGAATTATTATTATTGTTGTCGAATGCCGGCCCCGACTTATTTATTTGTGATGAAAGGGGAACGACGAGGTGAGCTCCAAGAAAAGCATAACTTTCCCTATCGGGCTCTGACGCAACGCCGACACATGAGTTTGACGATGAGTTAAGTTCAATATATGTAGACATTGTGAGCCTTGTAGGAATTTGCTAACGGATCTGTCGAACGGTGGATCCCGGATTCAATTTTATCAGCCGTGATATTATAATTATATATTTGTTCTAAAGTTATGCTTGACGGTTTGTGATATTTTATTTGTGTAAAATCATGGCAACCGCAACACAGGGAAATTGTCATCAAAAACAACCGACCTCAAATCTCAAGTGATCACAATCTAAAAATTACCTACGAATTGTGTGATTCGAGCCTTGTAACAAAAACAAGGCAAACTAAACATCATTCACCGCCCGCGTGTTGTCATTTGACAGTTGTAAAAACATCTAATGTACTGCGACGATGAGACCGGGCAAGTAGTCAGTAAAATTATGGTGTAGCAGCACGCAGCGAGCGGGCGGGCGACGAGCGGGCGAACGAGCGTGCGTAATGACCGGCCGCCGATGGAGGTTTTTTTGTAAAAAATTACATGTTGCTCAGGCGGTGTTCACGTCGCGGACCTATATTCATTATGAGCCTTTAATAGCCTCCGAACACGTAAGCAGTTACGGTCGCTCGAGTCCAATAGTTAAAAGTTTTGCGGCACATTGCGGGGCAATGAAGTCTCAACACGCACGCATTTTTGTTACGTCGAATTCTGAAATTCATGATTCGTAGGATGACATCGACACCAGGCCAGCTCTCTCTAAGGAACGTAAAGCTTGTATTAACAGTAGGACATTAGAATCTCAAGTTAAAAACTGTGCTTTGAATGGTAACGTCCGACAAAGAAGGAAACACGATCAAATAGTTTACTGGCTCAAAAACACCACGACCAAAACATGTAAAGTAGAAAGTTGGTAGATTGGCAGGCACACAAAGAACAATATGATGTTTGGATGAGTATCAACGGGTTTAAACTATTATGTTACAGAGCCGAGAAATCTTACCAGGAGGTATGTAGCGCCATTGCTTTTTTCCCACTATCTTGGACTCAAGGACGGGCGGAGGCCATGTCCGGGTACACATATCACACATCGATTGCACATATGGTATAGCTGCATATGTGCAAGTTATCGGTGCACGTGTGATCGCGCGGCTACAATATGAGATTACCTACGTTAGAACATATACGTAACCGTTTTAATCGCGGCAAAGTGAATTGTTGCGGCTTCGGTCGCGCTGTATGAGGCTAATGTGTGTTTGTACCCGGTATTTTTTTTCGCTCGGCCTTATTTTTACATGTTTTATTTAAATATCGACACGAATACCGTGTACCATTAACAGAGAATGTAACAAAAGGAGCATTGTATTTTAATTGTTGATTGTTATGCAATCCGACCTTTGAATTACAAGATACATATACTCATTGAAAAAGTTTATTTATATCGTTGTAGTACATTATTAATTTTTGAAAATATACGCCAATTACTGTAACAATAAACGATACAAGCTAAGATTAATTGCATGCCGTTGCTAGGCAGCCCATACACGAAAACCATACAGCGAACGAAGCATCGGTCGATGTGAAAATTTATAAACTTTTTGGTAATTATTAAAATCTCAATTGTTCCAGTTTAACATTGTCAACACTCGTGATACGCGCTATAGTATTACAACATCGAGATGAACATCAATTGTGTATATAAAAACACGAGTGAACAATGCGGCAGTCCAATTAAACGAAGCTCGCTCACGTCATCGAAAGGTGTTTCCCGAAGAACGCACACAAACCCGGCCACGATCAGCTGATTGCTCCGATTTCAACGCACACTAGCGCGCCGACGACTGTTAGAGAGAACATAAATAATGACGGCCCACCTAAACGGCTATACGTAACGCACGTCATATAATTTGTATGAACGGCCGACACCGGCGGTGGAATGTGCCATACACCGACAAACTCTCAGCGAGTGTATGTTTTACGACAACGAAATAAAAGTGAACACCGTTACGCTCGGTTAAGGCGGTTAGGACATTATCAGTTCGGTAATTATCGAGCGTGAGATCGAGTTAAGTAATCGCACTCGCAAATACACAAACACGCTTCAATAACAATGATATGGTAATGGATGGAAGACGATCGGTACCGCCGCATTCGCTGATTTCTACGCAATCAGTTTAACGTTAACGATTTGATATCATGAAATCTTTCGAGGCAAATTATTTTTTAGAAAACGCAATTTGACAAACTTTAACGGATGCAACTTTTAAGTTACAAACCCGAAAGTTATAAAGTTGTTTATTTATTTGAATCGACAATATTTATTTGCAATTTTTTTAGTGTACGATAATCTACCCCGTTTTGAGCTTCACCTCTAACAGCGTGTTATGTAAGATAATACATAAACGTACCTCTACAACAAATCCTTTAACTAATAATAAATCTTAAGGATAGCAAATTTGGCAAACTTCTTTCTACGGCTTCTACGGCTGCACCTTGCCGTCTATCGATGATCTCGACTTGAAATATGAATATTAATATGTGAAAAGAGAAATCTTGGCGTTCTCGACAAATATTTGCGCAATTTTAAAGATGCTAAAATTTTATATTGATTTCGTGGACAATGATCGAATTGGAATCTTCCTCGTTTCATGACTCAACGTATTGGTTATGTATTGGTTTTTAAAAATCAAGAAATTAAAGATTCGGCGTTGTTGTAGCTCAGTTTGTAGAATTTGCGTTTTTCCCCGGCCGGGACGGACATTTACTAATTTAATGATGAATCAGATGCAAAGATATGATATGTGAGCGTTTATTTATTATTAAAAATATTACTTACACAACGCTTAAGGTTTAAATAAATGCCTTTTATTACTAGGGATAACTGAAACATACACGGCGTGCTGGCTCTATTTGCGTCAGACTCCATCATGCTCTACAGTGAGCGTGTTAATAATGTCACCTACTTGTGTAGCTACAGGTTAAGTTAAAATCAATAATTAAATATTTTGTATACTTTATCAGTACATGTTATATTTTATTTTGAAATTATATCCTTATATTAAATTACAAATATGTGTTAATAAATATATTAACACCATGGTATTTCACGGAACACGATATTGTAAATATATTAATTTAACTAAAACATCAGTTACTTTATTTTGCCATTTTGATATTAATTTGAAAATATAAAAAAAAGGAAGATAATCTGCAAGTTCTGAGACAATTTATCTATGATACCGTTTAAATAAAGACACAATGACGATTTAAAGAAATTATAAAAAAAAATAATGACCGATATATCGTAACGAGCACTTGTATTAAAAGATGCTCTGCAAATTAGCGAAGGAACTTGATTCAGTTTCACTTATGTATATAGAGACTTGTTAATAGGTTAATGATATAAATTTGGAACAATCGATTTTTAAATCGACTTATACAAATTACCCGGTCGAGCTGAATTAAATTTTACATTGAGTCTCTCGGGTACTCTCAAATGAATAGCAAGGTGCTCGGTTTTAAACTTCGCAGCGATCTTCGGTCATATGATAATAAAAACAAACATCTAGTCACACCGCCACAAAATAGAATCCACACGAGTATTGAGCCAACGCACACACGCTCGCGTAAACGAGCGGTCGGATGTCACGCACCCACGGGCGAAGACGTATGGGTACGCAACATACACAGCACAAACACACACGCACACACCGAAACGATCACCGATGAAGATAAGAATCGTCCCATTTTACAACGAGGACTCATGCGACCGACGACGGCGACGGCGACGCGCGGCGATAGTCGGCGATACTCACTGTGTTCGCAGGCAGCCTTATGGTGATGGCCGTCTCGAATCCTCGGAACGACACCGACACACAGAACGGGGCGACTCACTCGAACTTTAAAGGGTGGATTCCACAAAACTGGATAATAAAATACACTGGGGTAATAGGAGAGCATGAGGCGGAGAGACAGCGAGCGGTGCACTGTGAACGCCGCGGTACTTGGGGGCTAGAGGGCTGCGCTCAAATGCGGTATACGGTGCGCGCGTTTCAGTTGGCGCGGCGCGACTGGCAGGCCGGCGCGGGCGAGCGAGGAGCGCGGCGGGCGGGCGAACTCGAGCGATTTCACCGGGGCCTGATATTGCGACGGCTTCGCTCGGTCCGACTTCGACCCATATGTATAGCTAGCGCGAGGGCACGTCGTGCGCCGCGTGCCGCACGCAGCGAGCCGCAGGCCCAAGCCGCACGTCGAGCGGGGGGTCGCTGCGTTTGCAGCACGCACCCGAATCCGAACCGACCAGTTATTTCGCACTGGTGTTTCGTATTCAACTAAACATCGAACACGCAGAATCCCACGACGTAAACTCACTCCGCTCTGAAAGCGAAACTTACTGCAATAACCAAATGAACCTATTAAAACTTCATGACATTGTATTCAACAAATAAATTACTACATATAAAATTTGTTTCGATTAATTGAGCTAGCAAAGATCACGTCTCTATGCAATTAATAAGCAATTCAGCAATTCATTCATAAACAATGTAATACGTACATAATGCGACTGCATACGCAATATACGAATCGTATATAATTATAATGTTCACGTGAATATTGAATTGAACACACACACTTACACACAGACACACACCGGTCAGTGCTAACACAAACTGTAATTTACATTCGAGTAATGTAATCTACGACAACTAACACGTAGCGCGGCGGCGTCGCCACTGAGCGCCATTAACATGGCTGGCAACAAATTAATTAGGCAATATTGATCGGATTGTGTGCAATCGTCATATATGTCAGCGTTATATACGTCGCATCTCATTACTGTTGCGACGCAAACATTAATGCCCTATTGGGAATGCGGGTCAATTTCATATGCACACTGCGATTATTTATAGATTTTTCTTTCATAATTCTATAATAATAGCAACATTTCAATATACACAAAAACAATTTCAAGTCATGTAATATTATATTATCAAGTATATTTTATTAAAATAACACGATTGACCGTTAATTAAAATCCGCAGAAGGATCATACAGAACTGTCTTTAAATAAAATATGACAACAGTCCGAATGTGTACGTACCTAATAGATGTATATTAAATTCCGTATAATCATAGACTACATCTATGATATTTTTTTTATTTACCGTAAATAAATTACAACACTTCGTCCATGATTCCTTGTACACCCAGTAGTTCTACCACTCTGTGTTTTTGTATCACTTTAAATGCAGTAGCGCAAGCAATAAATCTATACAAATCTTGATAAAAATCACCTACAGATGGTCGATTAAAAAAATATTTGTGGTTTATTATTGGAATATCATATGCATTCCACTTCTAGTAAAATTTTCATACGTTCTACGTATGCTTGATTGAGGATAGCTTAAATATAACGGTGATTGACATTGATGTTTTAGTAGTTTATGTAGAGAGGAAAAATGTTCTCGCTTTAAAAATAATTACTTAAAACAAAATCGCCATCGTTTGTCAATACCTACGCTAATATAACCGAAGATCACTGTTTTTATTCTAATACCGCATCGATACGGTGAAATCTGATTTGTTTGTTTAAATTTAAATTTGTTTTATAAATAGCGAAAGAATCTCCACTCCACTTTACTACCCAGTGTAACTTAAAAGATAGCCTGGTAACAATAACTGCTCCTCTGTAGTCACAGACTATTTATTAAATTTCAATCCGTTGTTCGTGGAATTCCTTTAACGAAGCATCAAAATTTCAACAAATATTTTAACGATCCCGTATTTCTCAATGCCTACTAAAGTTAATTTTACTACA
>DWPT01001879.1:0-17406 GCA_018251895.1 Agathymus mariae mariae | reverse complement strand
AGGGCTCAGGACCGGTCAGAGTGGCGCAAGTTAGGGGAGGCCTATATCCAGCAGTAGACCTCCAAAGGCTGATGGATATGGATATAAGTATGTTCGACATGTATTATATAATAAAACACTCTTTAAGCATACTGCATTTCTCTTGTACCTATATGTTAATGCAGCATAGTATTTACATAAATAATTTAGTTAAGAGGGATAATTTTATGGTAACGTGATAAATAATATATCACAATCTCAGTGAAACAAGGCATGAAACTGGCCAAAATTATAAACACATCTCAGTGGAAAAATCTTTATATTTAAGAATGTAAAGAACTGTTCACAAAATAATATTTATCTAAACAATCTAAAAATATCATTTCAATAATAATTATTGCGTTACAATAAAATGTTAATGTATCTATGTAATTAAAACATGCTTCAAAATTCTTATTGACTATAATATAATTAAAAATTAATTTACAAATATTGTTATAGCTTCTTAGAAACCAGAAAGTTTTTATTGATGACATACATGTTTGTACTCATAATATTATCATGCTTCATAAATCTATTGTAACAGTGGTCAAAATACATTAAAAATAATACTTCACTTTCGAAATAAATTGTAAAATGCTTTGTCGACACATAATCGAGAATCAAACAAAAATAGCAGTTAACATAACTATTTGTATAAGATAGGAACAAACAAGAAAATGCATTTTGAGCACAGTGTGTATAAAAAAATCATAATCCCCTAACTGTACAACAATAAATTGTTCAACATAATACACTAACCGACTCCCCAATTCCATAAAACAATTATAGCACCATTTATAATTACTTATTAATACGATATATATATATATATAAGATAAATTCTTACTGACATAAAGAGATCCTTTATGACACAATCACATATCAATTGGCCATTTTTATTAACAATGGCACAACTGGTTTTAACACAGAACAGATCATGGCAGATCTGTCAACATCTAACATAATTTTTGATCACTTCGATACCCATGGAAATTATTATAATAACAGTAACAATTTATTAACATCACTAAGTATGATATTGACTTTTATGTTCTATAAAAAATAACGCTAATGGCAATTCTTAGCTAAAGTTAATATCCAAGGAAAATTTTGTGGTATTATTTTGTTTTAAATTCACACATATATCTTCTTAACAGTTATTTAAAATACAACATAAATATTATTACTAAAATGTGACACAAGTCTTGAATTCAATTAAAATATCTAAAGCAATAGCGAATAAAAGTAGATATGTAGAATCCAAAGCTTATAAATAAAAAGCAGACTGGTGGGAATATGAGATATCATTAAATCCTTATTGTTAAGTTTGTTCTGCCCGTACTCTTAAGCTATGCTATTGTTTAACTTACTTTACAAATACACATGATATTTTACGTTGTAAAACTTATAACAAAGACTTAATTGTTCGTTGTAAAAATGCACTTAGAACCTTAGTATAACTAAGTATTTGGATACATAAATATATTTACGTATTGGCAGCATCGTGTTCCGTATGCCCTACAACAACAGTAGAGATTGGAAAAAGTTTAATTATTCATTTTATATGAAATTAATGTGACTTAATCTAAGCTACATATCAACAATACGTGTTTCAAAAAGATTGTTGTGTTCTTGCACTTCAAATCTTTTCACCTGAAGTATTTACTTATTGGTTATTAGATTCGACCGCCTAACATGTGAAACATTTAACATATTTAATAAACGCCACAAAATATTCTTTTGATAACAAAAATTGATTCTTGTTTTTACGCAATTTACGTTAAGAACACAATTTATGTCTGTGTTACTCTGTGGAAATCCATTGTTATGAATTCACTTTATAAAATTGATATAATATAAATTTACTTTGCAACAATCCAAAAGCACTAAGACTGTATATACATTGAGGGATTAAAACTATTTAAATATTTATATTAATTTCACTCGATACAACGATTGTTAATGAAATTTATTAAACGGTTATTTCAATAATACATGTATGAATTTGCTCACACTACATTTTGAGCTCTGATCAACGTCGTCGTCAAAGACCTACATAATTTTATTTGTGAGTCTCACAATAAAACTTAAACAAAAATTAACTATTAAAAATTAAAACATTTCTCTCATGTGCTAAAAAATTCAATAATACCTTTTCAGACACATTTTTTCATAACTAACTAAAAATTTACTAGGAGTAGTGATCGATTAGGTATTAAAAAAAATATATGAAATGAACATGTGTGCTACAAAAACCTTCAGATGCCAAATTAATTTGAGCAACAAATTCCCATAATATAATAATTGAGCATTGTTTTTATTAAGTATTTTTTATTTTTGTGCGTTTATTGATACGTATCATTAACAATTTATCATGTTGGTTTCAATTTTTTTCATGTACATTATATGACACCTTAGTTCACTAAACTTGTCTATATATGACATCAATTGATTTCAGTATGAACACCACTACTAATGCCAATTCGATTCAGGAATCAGCGTTTTATTTAATTACACAAAATGATGGTAAGTTCGTGCTACGTACAATGTTGCGTCAATAGATTCATAATATGGATGTGACCAGCGTTGTCCACAGTGACGAAGCAAGAAAACTTGTCATCGTGGCAAACCTTCTCTGCGTATATGCCGGCTAACTTGATGCACGCCAGCATCTCTTTGCGTTTTGAACCCTCTTTGCACCTGGAAAATACAACATGGTGATCCACTGAGGTGAGGTCGTACAGATGAAAATGCAATATCGAAAAAAAAAATGTCGATATGATGATGGTTCAAAGATAGAATAAGATCAACAACACCAACCATAAAGTTATATATTTATTGTACACCAAAACAATATATGGAAATGGTGATGTGTATTTAAATTATCAATAAATTGTATATTTATTAACATACATGATTCGTATTTCATTATATCTAATTAAAATAGTTAGCTGAGATTCCGTGGAAATAGACCAATGGTCAGTCCAGACTCAGTCCAAGAAGGTTGGCAAAATGAAGGTTAACATTAGTGAAAGTCACTTTAAAATCCGTTAAGCTATTTAAAGACTATCCCAGATAAACAGAAAGATAGACGGAAAAAAAGGTTATACTGTGTTCTCGAATGACCAGGCATTTATATATGTATATGAAATTAAATGAAAAGTGACATCTATTTCAAGTCGGTTTTTACAAAGTTTTTATCGAAAGTCAATCTACGCCATAACTGTAACTGGAGATACTTGACAATTTAAAACCGACGGACACGCGCTTCAATTTTATTTACATGTATACATCAATATTATTCCAACGCTGGTACATCTATAGTTTATCTTCTCAAAATTAACTGTAAGAATATGTAATACTAGCGGCCCGCCCCGATTTCTTTGGGGTTAAAAATTATATATACACGATAATATAGCCGGTGTTCATTCGAAATAATGTACCTTAATATGATAAAATGTTTCATATCGGTGCCGCGGTTCCGGTGATAACTCTCCGAATATACATTACCTCACAAAAATAGTACAAACAATTTATCGAATTATTAAAACAATGAGTTTGTGACATCCGCTACCGAAACAAGATGCTTGTGGTTGTCTGGAACTATTTATGACAGACGAACCGAATTAGGTTAACATTACAGCAAGGGAAACTACCGAAGTACAATTAACCACGGATAATTATTTTGTATTCATTTATGTCGTATGTATATATTCCTCAGTTGTATAATAAATATTGCGTAGTACTTACTTCTTGTGTTTCCAGTTGGCCTTCCAGCAGTACTTCCCGCTGAACAGGCCGTCGCCAAAGAAGAAGTTACTATTAGTTTCGGTGCCGGAATTGTCCAAGGACGCTACTTCGTTGCGCGCAGTCAGCGGACTCGCAATCGGCGTTATTACGTTCCAAATTCTGAAGCAAATGTAAATAATTGCAGAATTTTAATAAGCTATACTGCACGAACCTCCAGTTTTTAAATAATGTGCATATTAAAATATCACCCGCTTCAATGAAAGAAATAATCTGGGGAAACCTACATACCTGTGAGTTCGCCCTACGTCCTCAAAGATGTGTGAGGTCTGCCAATATGTCCATGGTCGGTGTGGAGGATGGTGGTTTCAACTCCACATTGTGTGAGGAGTCCCGAGCCCAGCAGTGGGAAAATTATGGGTTGAAATGATGGTGATTCCAATTTTTACGTCGTTAACGAAACTGAACTTGACTTATTATTACTATCCATAGAAATGCAATCGAGGCCAGCCAGTCGAGCATAATCGATAGTTTGTAGTTTGCAGGGAGACCCGGATAACAATCGTGCATGAACCTCCTCATTTTTCGAGTTATGAAGACAAGTTATGTTATGAAGAACACCTTATTATATAAGTGGATTCCTGAATGGTGAGCTTTGAAGGTAATAACGCGCGATATACTCAAGGTAACGAAAAAAAGTCTGTATTTATAATTTAATTAAAAATCTTAATTTCCATAACAGCTCAACTATACAAATTTGTTTACTTCGATAGCCTTAAATTTTTTTTTCTATAATTTATCTTTGTTACTCTATTTTATTTGAACTATCCAAATTTACAATCCAATAAACAATTTACATATATACAGTAATCAATGTAAAAATCACGAAAACAAAAATTGTGTCCAACAAAATTGTACTTATTTTTTGCCGTTCCTAATCGGGGCTGTGATTACACTTCATGTATAGAATTTGTAAGATATTTTGTAAAATTACATGTTTTTGATCGAAGCAATGAAATGAAATACCTCCAAGGGTTCTTATGCGCGGTACGTATGACGTGCGTCACGTCCCACCACACTATCTCCGAGGCCATAGTGACCAGCACTAAGGGAGGTTGTTCGTCGTCAGTGCTGAACGACGGCGCGTTCGTGGCGGGCGACACGACGGTCGCGCTGCGGTACAGCCTGTCGGGTATCGGGGAGAAACGACAACATTGCACCTTTGACTTGTGGTGCTTCAGCAGCTTCAGCTGACCCTTGTTTGGCACGTTCCATAACTAGAATTGAATTTAAGAGTACCTTATATATATAATAATAATAACGCATTAATAAATAATTAGTCACCATTGAGATGGAGCATTCAAAAGTAACCGTTGACTTACACGTATACGCGCACGCACATACGTATACATACGTATGCATGTACGTACACACACGTAAGCATGCACGCACGCACGTTTTCCCAACCAACTGTACCGAGATCAGAAAACGGAAGCATACCACGACATCTCCGGAGTCGAGTCCCATCGCCAGTATATTCCCGTCTGCGGTGAGGGCGCACGATATTATCCTGTTGTTCAGTTTGAAGACTTGGAGTAGGGATAGCCGCGCTTCGTTCTCTAAGTTCAGTTCAAATGTCTACAAAAGAAAATTTCATCAAAGTTAAACTTACGTCGAATCATTAGGTTGGATGACTTTTTGATACATAAACGTGGTTCTCGAGTAACTAAACCTCTTTGATAATTCAAATCATTTTTGTTTCACTTTATTGAAGAAAATAATGTTTAGTATTAATTCTTTACAGATTAATTATATAAAAACAAAAATTGTATATGTAATAGTGTCGTTTATCTTAATAATCATAATCTTTGATTGTGCAACTTAAAATAATATTAATCTTTGGAAGCAGGTGAAAAATATGAAATCACAGACAAACATGTCGTAACCGGAAATCGTATACAAATAATTAATTAATTAAACATTAATTGGAAAGCGCAAAAATAAAAGGATTTTGCTGAAAACCAGCAGCAGTGGTTCTTTTTCGAGAGCAGTCCTTTTTCGTCATGTATTCCGTATTCTATTGTAAATGTATTAATTACTTTGTCTTTATAACGAAATAAATGTTTCTTTCTTTCTTTCTTCCATTCAATATACTTCAGCTAAGTTAACAAACACTAATCTTACTTGGAATGCCTTATTGTAGCTATCGCAAAGAACCAACACGTTCTTCTGGAACGCAGAACAAGCGATACAGACTTCGTTCTGCCTCCAGTTCAGTACACACGCCAACTTCCCGTTCTGATTCCACAGTTTGACGGTAGCGTTGTCCTCGACGGTGATCAAGCCAGTGTCCTTGATCCAGTAGCAATCGATCAGTCCGCTCTCCTTGAGGGACCTACTCCTGTACTCGCGACCGGGGAAGTACCGGTCGGACGAGGAGATACTCGAACCGCTGCCGGACGTAGATTCCTTGTCGGTGTGGTCGATTTTCTTGATTTTTATCCCTGAAACGTTGTGAAGTTAATTTAGGATAAATATTGGCTCTCGAGTTTAAAATCAATTCTAATATTACAAATTAAAGTTACAATGAAATTCTCGTTTTACATTATGATTTAATTTAACTATATATTCATTATTGTCTCAAATCGCTCTTAAATTTCCGTACATTTTCTGTAACTCATTATTTTAATCAAACACAGTTTAGTTAATGTCGGCTGTTTAAAATGTTACATTAACAATAATTATTATTAAATAAAAAAGTATATAAAATTACTTAATTTTTTAAATGTCAATACTGAGAGACCACTAGTGTGTAAGTGGTCACCGCAGTCCGCAATAAAGTAGTACAATTCGCGTCTTAACTAAGTACTTTGACGTTTTAACCGTGAGATAATAAAGTCACAGTTGACTCTATGAGGATTCTATTCATCTATGACATACATGAATTCGATCGGCTATAAACTGGATCACACAGAGCCCCGAGAGCTGTAACGGGAGGACCTAGCACCATTGGCTCGTCTATTGTTTGGTAGGTGCACCACAGTCTAAACGCTAATAATCAGGGACGATGAATTCCCTGACCACCCAATTTAAATACATATAAAAATTGAAACGAGAATGTTATTTAATGATTAGTCCAAATGAAATGCAATAATATTTATTCGAAGTTGGTTGCTACAAACACTTTTCGGATGTCCAACTACGCCATCCCTTCAACAAATCCCTACCGCGAGTGAGGTAAGTACGGGACCCGTAAGAAGAAGCGGCAAGAAACTACCGAGGAGTTTTTTTTCCTACTCACAGTGACAGAACGCACTTATGGCTACGAACTGGCTTAATATTAAACTCATGTCCAAGCAGTCTTATCCTGAAAGTAATCATCGTTCCAATTTCGAACACTAGTCTAAATCAATAATAGTTATAAAATAAAGTTTTGTTACCTTGAATACCGTTCAACAACTCCTGCGATCCCAAATTGGCATTGCCCTGTTGCATCATCTCAGTCTTCCACAGGGCACTGTCGTCGGCGAACCTATAGGCCATGAGACATCGATTCTCCCCAGCAACGACCATGAGATTATCGTTAACGAAGTCCATGTATCGCACCGGACTGTACACATCCATTATTTTAATGTTCTCCTTCGTTCTCAGCGCGTATTTCTGCACGACGCCCGACCTGTGCCCGTACATTACGTAATGGTTGCACGGCGAAATCTTCACCGTCGTGATCTGTTCTTCCATGTCGGGCGATATGTCCGTAAGCAGTTTCTTGCCGCGAAATATCTGAAGCGATATTTTAAAGTTTTAATAGTAGATAGAAATCAATAAACTATACTTGATATTATTCTAAATTCCGCATGATTTTCCTAGTTATATGTAACGTGTTTACATGGAACGTTATTTCAGGCAGGATTCGCTAATTTCTTCATATAATCTTTAACAGTCTTTATAATTTTCTTTGATGAATGAAAAAAAAAATTAAGTCTTAACAGATTACTTAAATAGAGGAAATTACAGTAACAATAAATGTAAATAATTATACTCAGCCAACCATTTATGTGCGAACCATTTTTGCGTAGTTTATGTAGAAATTAATAATAATAAGTTTATGCAGACATACTCCATATATATATATATATATAGGTTAGTCATTTACTAATAATTCATATATAATTATTATTATTAATATACGAGCTGATTACTATCTTTGGTCAGATATTTTATTAGAATTCATTATTGACTCCATCTACTGTATCAACCCAACAGGTTGTCTGGAAGAGATCGCAAATTCCGGCAGATAAGGCTAGCTGTTGTACTTAAAATATTGTCTATCTCAATTCTTCTGTTATTTTTGGTGTACAATGAACTAAAAACTGAAAAATCAAAAGTAGTTTACCAATGTTCGATATTATAAATACTGGCTTCAGACATTTCGTATCGCACTGACAAAACGGTACGTCGAGCCGAGGACATCGCTGAACGTCGCTGCAACACTTATTAACATTCATTATAATTTTGTTAAAAAAAAAAACAACAACCTGTATATGATTCCTGTCGTCGATGACAGCCAACAGGGGTTGAGTGACGCTGTCGTTGTTTCCATTGCAGATGCCCCTCAGGTTGAGCGGCTTGAGCGACTGTCGATCTAGACTCATGGTCTTCTTCACGACGCCCTTTTCCACGGCGGTGTGCGTGTCGAACGACCTGTTGCGTTTGGGTGTGTTGGCCGCGCTTGTGGAGCCGCTGCTGGGTGCAGCGCTCAACGGCGTCTGTGGGGACAGTGTGGTGGCGAAGCTCACGTCGAACTTGGTCGTCAGACGGGCGTTTCTGTAATGTTTTTAATATTGAATTAGTTGCTTGAGAGACGGTTATTATTATTATTTATATTATTACAGTAGTCCTTAAATAATTTTAAGTGAGCATTAGACTATTTTCAAGGGGGGAGGTGTGGAGGTGATGTCGCCCCGCGTAACTATGGCAACCGTGTTGACTGCGCTGCGCGGGCTAATGCCGTGGTCGTCATAAGGGACCGTCTAGAAGTATATTACGAACTTTCAATTAAACAATGTACGACAGTGCACCATAGTGGACAACGGACGTGAGTATGGTGAACGGTCCCTCCTGATAGAGTTCACTGGGCTCTGCATCACCAGACCCTGACGGCACTCGAAGGCGTCGGTCGTTTTTGCCAACCTGTCTAGCTACCACTCGCGTTGTCCAGTCAACAGCGACCGGCAACAAGCGCCTCTCGCTTCTATCGTGCCGTGGATGCGTTTGGTGTTGCCGACGATCATGGCCGGCGGCGATACTACAGGGCATGTAGTAGCTCAATCGTTGTCTTTATATACGACGAAGTTTAAAATAAAATACATACCCGTTCT
This sequence comes from Agathymus mariae mariae, assembly GCA_018251895.1. Taxonomy (NCBI): domain Eukaryota; kingdom Metazoa; phylum Arthropoda; class Insecta; order Lepidoptera; family Hesperiidae; genus Agathymus; species Agathymus mariae. The sequence continues at coordinate 8,257 of DWPT01001879.1, read as the reverse complement.
TGTGCGTTTTCTGCGAAACATACGATGGATCCAGAAACCACACTTTCACGGAATTTTCTTCAGGACCGGACCCCGTCAGGAGCACGTCCAAGCCGGGGATGATGTCGTCCACAGATATCGTTTCACTAGTCGCCATCGTGACAACATTACTAAAAATAAACGAAAGTGAGTTCGTAAATATAATTTAAACGAAACACGCGAAAAGGGATGTATGTATATTTAAATTTTACAAATTGTATAAATATTAACTGGTGTTTGTAAGTTTTATAGTAAATATTGTCAAACTGTTAAATAAGCTACCTGTTACTAGGTTATTTATACTAATAATGTGAAGTTCTTTTCTCAACAGAGATATTTATACGACGCATCAAAATCGATACTTTCTATACGACGAATAAGATAGAATCGATGTTTGAAAAAAAAATTCAATGCATGTTGTTACAGCTACACACAACTAATATAATGTTACTCTGTGGTTTAAATATAGCACGATTTATTTCATGTGTAAAAAAATTTATGACGGGAACAGGAAAATATCATTCTTACGAGTGTATGGGTGAAATATATATATTATATGAAATCAATGTTCGCTAGCGACGGCATCGAAATAGATGCAACAGTTCCAGTGTTTTACGTCGAATATAATAGGTCAATGTTATTTATTAAGTGGACCCTCCTAACTCGGATATCACAAACATCAAAACATGACCACCTAACGAGCTAAAAGCTCAAGACTGTGGAAGCTTATCGAATAAATTGAAATTATTAAATTTGAATTTGGTCTGAAGATAATTCTACAGCAATATAAATGTCTAGAACGCGTACCCTCTCCTGTTCTCCAGGTCGAACAGCCGCGAGTCGTTCTTGAGATCGACGCAAATGATGCGTCCGTCGTCCGTGGAGACGAACAGCAGCGTGCCGTTCTTGTTGACGGCCACCGACATGAACGTGACGCACTCCTTGATCTGGTCGCACGTCACGACGGTCTTGCAGCGGCAGTTGCTGCAGTTCTGCTTACTGAGCCCCAGGTGCGGTCGGAGCTCGTATTCCCGCACTTCCTTCGCTTTCAACGTTATTATCTTGTTGCTGCCTGTGTGATAAGTAAGTAATTTTAAAGTTTTTGTTGTATAAAATTTGTTACATTTTTAATAAAGTTCGATAATGAGTGTTCCGAGTGCGGATGCCAAAGGTGCTAGTTTTTCGTTTTTTACTTTATTTACCTACTATATTCCTATATATCTCTTCGTATAAATTCAACTGTTGTATATAAACTTAATTTTGCCACAGTCAAAACGAACTTAAGGAAACTTAATCGTTATATCATCGGAGGGTAGTCGGACATCGAGGCTAATAAACATTTGCATCAATAAAAATGAATTAACATTAATTGCGGCCTTGTAGAATCCATTTATAATTATCTATTGCTAGAAGCGTTGGCTAACTCTAACAACAATCAAGCGTACAAACATCTCCGGAGCTACAAACCCGGCACGGCTATAATATCCAGCACCATATCAGTCTCTTCAAAGCTCTCCTTCTCCTTCGTGTCCAGGTTGACCACCTCCAAGTGGTTAGCTCTGTTCACAGTGGCCACTACGACCCTCCTGTCATAGTTGCACGGTATGGAGCACAGCACTTCGCGGTCGTTGAACAAGTTGTCGTACTCCTGCAACACCTCGCCGTTGCAACTGTATATAATTATTTTGCTCGAGGTGTGCGCGAAGAGCTTCTCCTCGTGGTTGGCCCACCGGCAGTTGATCAGGTGACCCAACTTGGGTGTGATTGTGACCGTACTGCCCCAGTTGCTGTCTGTCGTGTCTTCTGGCTCTGAAAGCAACGGCGTAACGAAATGAAACTCAGGGGACGATATGAAATTTCCACACTTTAGTATGCTACTACCAACGAACCAATAATCATATAATGTCGACATGTGTAATCCATATTACTCAGCAAACTACAGTGCAAATTTTAATGTACGTGACACACAGTGTGAATTTTACCGCGATGGATCGCACCTAGTGACCGATGACGTCATCGGTTAAAGAATCACCTTGTACAGACAAATACGCGCGAAGTCTTTAAAGCGTAAATTTGTTGGATCATACAATCTTATAACCTACTCGCACTCACTTTCAGTAATCATGCTCCTCTAAGTTTACAAAAAGTAACCTCAAGTGTTTTATTAATTTTTCATGTTATAATACAACCATACATTTCTAGTGCATCACTTCATTCAATGGTTCAGACAAACTTAGTCAAACACTGTGTAGTAATTATTACTGATATATAATTAAGCTGGGAACCGGTTCAAATGTTTAATCACATAAACCAAGAAAAATTACCTCTCATTCGCGCACGTAAGCCGTGACCTTGAGCCACTCGTGTCTAGTACCAATAGATAGACAGAGAGAGAAACAACAAATTTATTCACAAACCGACACGGACGTTATTACAATAAGAATACGTACACAAAAAAAAAAAAACTAAATTCCAAATTTAAACATGTAACATGTGGACGGTGCACCTTCTTCGATGACGTCGTCGTGGTCGACGTCGTCGATGTACCATATCTTGATGACGCCGTCGAACGTCAGCGCGGCCACCAGCGGCGGGGTGGCGGGACACGCGCCGACCCACTTGACGGCCGACGGCGAGCCGGTCAGTTCCTTCTTCAACTTGTTAGTCGATATGTGGAAGAACTGTGGACGGACGAGCGTGAGCCGTCACACGAGACACCGATTGCATTGATCGAAGGTGGTATTATTATTCAGATCGTGTGCGTGTTACGAATTAGGTATCACTCGCTACAGTGGAGGTGAATATCGTGAGGTAGCCTTCGCACTCCAGTTTACCATGGTGTTCTGAAAGGTGTTACGATTTACTAACCGGCACTTGACCAACGTGGCGGCCTTAGTAACTGCTCTCAACATGAGAAGAGACCAGTATTAAAGTTACCACCGTATTCGATAATTCATTCTTGAATAGTCGGGTGAGATATATAAATGTTGCGTTTTATTTCATTTCTTAAAAATATTACGTATAAGCGTGTCACACAGTTATCGTGTGTGCCACACACCACACACCCCATAAAGTAAGTTACAATCAATCAATACAAAAATTGTACTAATTGTAACAACTGCTAAAAAGTACTTATGTCCCATCCAAACGTTGGCCAATCACAGCGCCATCTACTATCGGGTTCAATTATGAATTTAACCATCAATGGAGCTACAGACACAAAACATATCATCACAATCGGTCCAGCTGTTCCGAAGGAATTCAGTGGTATACGCTAGTACAGTAGAATTTTATACATATAGATAAAAATAATATAGCACGATAATGAGATATGTAACAAGTTATTGTCGTGATGTTAGTGAGATTAAACGTTTACCTTGATAACACCCGAGATGGTGCCGACCAGCACATAGTTCCCGAGAAAACATACCGAAGTTATGCTCTCCTTGACGTCTATGGTGGAATGTTTGATTTCCTCTACATTTTGTTCATGCCTAATTAATGTAAAAATAAATTAAAATAAATGCGATGGACGAAATATGGACAATGGTACTGTGGGTTTAATTCACACGGTTAATTTGTGCTGTGGTTCTGATTAGGAACGATAAGATTTGATTTGTATACAAGATTAGTTTTATGTTCAAGGATAATACTTAAGGTTTAAATGTGGGCAATGTGGATTTAATATATTACATGTCTCCATCATGTAGCTGCCGAGTAACTGGTCTATTCACATTGTAAGGCAGTTCTGAATTAGTTAGTATACTTATAAGTATAGGATGAACTAGCCAACTGTCCTCGCTTCGCTTCAGAAAAACTACACCTTACGCACTAGTATCTGCATTCTATAAGGAATTCGTTTTTTGTTCTATGAATCAGAAATAATAATAAATTCATGTACATACAGCGATCAGTCAGAATCTTATTATGTGTATAGATAGATGTTGATTTTACTCGGGGTGAAGTACTGAATGTTAACATACGTATACAAGACGTATTATACTAAATTGCATTTGATGTCTAACTAAAGTTTACCCCGATCTTTATTATCCGATTATTCTTTAAAGAATAGCAACGGTGTACACAAATCACACAAGGCCTGCGCTTGTGAAAATCAAAGATTACGTCATTTTGTGATAAAATTCACACGTATTATAATTGGGGAATTAACGTTGGGACGTTAATGGTGATTTAATGGAAATTGAAAACCAAATATTGCATTTGTACAGCGATTCACAATACAAATGACCATGCATAAATACTTACAAGAACTCAAAGTAAAGCTCGTTCTGGGCGCACCTCTCCTGTGCGATCTTCATAGCGTTTGTATAGAGGATGTCCTTAGTTTCGTGCTGCAGGATGCTCTGGATGATGTCGGTGGAGGGATACTTGTACAAGTCGGCGCCGTGCGTGCTTAGGTAGGCTATGATGCTCATCAGGTATACTTTGTCCAATTGCTGGAACAGAGATACACGGACAATGTAGAGGATTATTCAAAAACAAAACAGAAACGTAAAAGCCTGTGTGTAAATAGTTTGTGCTCCGAACGTGAAGTGCAGAACTTATTAACACAGTACTCAAATGTATGTAATGTTCCTCTATTTTGTTCATGCCTAATTAATGTAAAAATAAATTAAAATAAATGCAATGAACGAAATATGGACAATGGCATTGTGGGTTTTATTATCCTATCCTAAGCTCAGTTAGACAATTAAATAGTTCTGATCATGCTATATATAAAGTGCCTAGAAAGCAATATAAGATTTTGTAATTTTAATTTATCAGCTGACCACTGTAACGCGCGAGGCTTGCCCCGGACCTGAGAAGGGTTGGAATAAACTCTATGACTATCGCCCCTACCTATGATCCGAGAGCAAACATTAATTGCCACATAAATATCTGGCCCCGGCTGATAATCGAACCCGGGAGCCACCGCTCGGCAAAGGGTCGCTACCAACGGGACTGCGGTGACCTCGACACTCATCTAATCGAGTAAGCGCTCAGCTTAACTCGTTCGATCGCGTATAATCGATATACATAGGTATGAGTGCTTCAGTATCAGATTTGTATTTAAGATTGTATATCAAAATTACGTATGTTTGAATAATTTAAAGTGTGCATTATAACAGATAAACTTGATTAGCTTCCAATTAACGTTACTCACGTGTTCCGCTATATAGTTTTCGTACTTGTGCAGATCCAACATGACATCACTGGGGCCCGTCAGCCTCACTTTATTCCCAAGAAACTTCAAGTTGAGAAACAGCTTGGGGAACAAACTCCATAGATTCTTTACATTCTTCGTGTTCAATATGTGGTATCCCACGTAGAAGGCTATGTACCCATCGTCTTCTATATCTACAGGAGCATTATGGCTATCGTAATTATAGTTTCTGAGGAAGTTGCTGTGCCACCTTTTTAAGTCGTCCTCATTGGAACTACTCCTCAGGCAAGCCATTATCAAGTCGTGTATTTCGTAGATGTAGTTCCGCTGTTCTTGGTCGTAAGATCCCAGTACGAGGGACTTTCTGGTCAGCTGCTTCATGATCGAGTCCACTTCTGACACGTCCTTGCTCCACAGTTTGCTGAGGACACGTGCCGAGATCTTCACGTTGTCGGGTAATATCGTGAGCATTTTGAATAGTTGTAGTATGTCTTCCTGGAGAGAATTGATGCAGAATTCCACGGCTTTTATCGGCTTACCGGTCTTGTTTGATATGCTGGAAACATTCAAAGTAATTACCAAACATATCTATTTAGTTATTCCCCAACTTGTGTTTTATATTATTATCGGCGTTTTTTTTACTATATTATATACATATCTTAATTTATGTAATTTTTTGCACGAGAACTTCTATAAAACGGTAAAAACCGTGAAACAATACGGGATTGAAGATGATGCGATATGACGAATGAAAAACATAAAGTTCTTTCGTATTTTTACGTTCGATTTCAATACTACTATTTGATTCTATTCTAATAATAAAATTGTAACAGGGCCGAATCTGAACATCGAATATTTTATGAAAGTTTTAATTATAGTAGATTTTGTTATTGATATAGAACATTATTTTGGAATGTCCGTCTTTTTCTGTGTGAACACACATAACAAAAAACTAAAACAGCTAATCAGGGTTCAGATGATTCTTAGTATATCTGGAACTTATAAGTCAAATGTTACGATACCTTATATCACGGGAAATGGATCTGTTCACGGGGCATTATCCAAAGCGCAGCGTGGCAAAAAGGCTACAAAAGCACAATACTCACAAGAAAAAATCCTTTTTCTCCAACTTGTTCAAGTAATAATTCCAGTGGCGCGCGTCGTGTACAAGTTTCTCCTTGTTCTGCGCCAGTTCGGCGCCCAGTAGCGCTATGTTGAACGGACTTCCCTTGCAGATCTCGTGCAACCTTTTCGCCTGGCGGGGCAGCTTCTTTACGTCCACGTCGAGACACAGTGCGAACAAGTGCAGGGATTCTGATTCGGTGAACGAGTTCTCTATCTGGATGAGAGAAACAATAAAGAAAATGAGTTGTCGAATGTTATGTTCTATGTAAATAATATTGTCACGAACGTACATGAAACTTTAACTGAAAACTGCAGAACAACGGCGGTGCGACATAAAAATAATTATGGTAACTTTTGAGCGTTTAAGGCAAATCTCCCGCTTACGGGTCGTGTCTAGTCAAATGTAGCATACGGATTGTACTACGTGAGTCATTATTTTATATAAGTGTAATTACAGAATACCTATATGATTGAATTATTTTGAATTTGAACCGATCTATAAACGTTCTTATTGTTTTATAAGGCATCTTTCTAGACGAATGAAGCCGTCTAGAAAAGCGGAAAGCGCTAAAAAAAGACGGCACTGCCGCCCGCGGGCGCGATTCGAGCATGTCCAATACGGTAACGAAGAATATTGGTTGTGCGACTGTGATCGCTAACTGCAGTTGGAGAGTGTTTGCTAACATATAGTTATGCTGCAGTTTTATGATAATAATATTTAAGTTCTACAAAACAAAAACTTATACATAATCCATAGCTACATAATCGTTATCTCGTTTATTGAAGCATTTTCTGATGAATCTGATAAATAAAAAAAATAATCAAAACTTCAAAGTTACTCAAAAATATCTTGAACTTCATTTTTAACGTCATAATATGAAATATTTAGAGTCATAAACAAAAATATGTATAATAATTTGAAGGAATATTATGTTTGACAAATAACTTGAAATATGAAAATACCGCGAATGTTACTTCATACAACTGTTCCAGTAATTGTTTTTATGAAAACATTAAGGAAAGCAGAGATGTTATGGAGCTCCGTAACCGTAACCGAAACTATTAGATATCCGAAATAAAAATATATCCGAAACCGTAACCGAATCCGACAAAAAAGTTTCGGATAATTTCGGATAGAGGCAGAATCTAAATAAAGCACGTTACGACTGGTTTACACCGGCCGAGCCGGTACATTAGCCGTGTCGATTTCATTTTAGGTCGTTTTTATTATTTAATTTGTTTTTTCTGTGGTTATAATACTACAAAAAACCTAGAAATAAAGTCAGATTGTAAATAAATTATATATATTTTTGCAAGTCGTATATCATCTAATATCCGTAACCGAAATTATCCGGAACAATCGGATAATCCGAAATAATTTCACATCCATAACCGTAACCGGTAAAATATTATTCATATATCCGTATCCATATCCGGATCCGAAATTCCATATCCATAACATCCCTAAAGGAAAGCGAAAAAAGCACTTGCTTTAATGATATGCGGGCTGTAATTGGCGAATACGTCTACGTCTCTGGTGGTCACGAGGATTTTGCAGCCGATGTCGAACGCGTCCAAGCACCGTTTCTCGTTCAACTCGTCGAGCACTAGCAGACCCTCCTTGACCGCGGGCTCGTAGAACAGCGTCTTGAGACGATCTCTCATTTCCTCCCAACTCCACTCGTAGCTGGAGAACGACTGGCTGTCGGCGTTCGAGCCGATGCTCGACATTGATATGGACGCGTGCATGTTTGAGCTTGACGCCTTGCGGTATAACCTGCGATATTAGATTTATACAATAAATTTTGAACTACAAGGGCACACTAACTTAACTTCCTTTGCTCGTAGTGTTTGCTGCTGAACAACGGACTAGACAAATGATCAGGGTTCTTCTTATAGTGGTCGCTGGGATGTGCGCCAGCTATCATAAATCTTACCAACTTACATACC